>OOFB01034450.1:92041-106851 GCA_900323305.1 Trachyrincus murrayi | reverse complement strand
GGGGGGGGGGGAGAGCGTCACTAGTCATTAGAAGAGACTATTGTTTCCAAGCAAAGTCTATACAGTCCCCGACTTGTTACACCTTTTATCTATATTTGACTCTGCCGGCGTGCTAAAACCCCGGAACGTCTCTCTTGATCCGGGCGTCGTGGGCGCCTGCGACGCGCCTCCTAATAGGACTCATCGTGACCCCCGTGGCCGCCACTTGTTCGCCGTCATTAAAGTCAGCTTATTGTGCAAGTAAAGGCCGCCACTCTCACACGCCAACGTCTCTGAGGCTAAATCAGACATGAAACACACGGCGGGATATTCGCATCGGTATGTACACACACCTACAGTAGGCCTATACACACACACACACACACACACACACACACGCACGTACACAAACACACATGCAAACATAATACACTCCATTCACAGATTCACCGGAAAACAGACGAGGGAGAACGAGGCGCTGCTCTCGCGGCTCCTCGCGTGTACGCTACGCATCCGTCTATTGAGGAGAGCGGCGTGGATGTGGAGGAGCGGAGGCGTGGTGGAGCGGAGGCGTGGTGGATGTGGTGGATGTGGTGGATGTGGTGGAGTGGAATCAGGCGGGAGACAACAAAGGGGCCGGAGAACGGTGCCGGTGCTCCGAGGGGCCCTGGGTGCTCCGAGGGGCCCTGGGTGCCAGCTGACGGAAGCGGCTAATTAAGAGGGCTGGAGAGCCGGCGGGGGGGAGGGCTCATGAAACAGGGGCGCCTGGGTTTCACCGGAGGAGGCCGGGTCGCCACCGCTAACCTGCTCCTCTACTCCTCTCTGTGCTGCGGAGGAGGAGGAGGAGGAGGAGGTGGGAGAGGAGAGGAGGTGGAGGAGGAGGAGGAGGAGAGAAGGAGGAGGAGGAGGAGGTGGGAGAGGAGAGGAGGTGGAGGAGGAGGAGGAGGAGGAGGAGAGAAGGAGGAGGAGCTGTCAGCCAAACACAGCACGGCGAGCCTGACGTGTATTAAAACAACAACAATGACAACGTCCCCACCCCCCCACCCCGTCTGATTATGCAGGGAGATGTTATTGCCGGCGCATGATGAAATTGTACATGTCAAGGAGCATTTGTTCAGAGCAGACGCACCTCAGCCCGGATAGGAGAACACAGCACATGGGCCACACTGGTGATTGGCACATTAGCACGCTGTAAACAAATAACACACACACACACACTCACACATATGCACACATATGCATGGATGTACACACACACATACACACACACACACACACACACACATAAACACACACACATACACACACACACACACACACACATATACACTTACATACACACACACACACATACACACACACGCACGCACACAGCTGCGGCCTCTCATACGCATAGCTTAATGCCATCTCCTCTCCATTGTTCATCGAGGCTTCTTTGCTGCAGGGTCAAAGTGTCTGGCAGTAATCTAACCAGCAACCGACTGCAGGGACGCGGCGCGGTCTGTTGTGAGTTCTGTCATTACCGTTCGCTACCCACGAGAGGCACCCCGGCGAACCCCGACCAGCGATGCGCCCCCGCTGCTCCACGCTATGCCAAGCCCAACCTATACAGACGCCGGGAAACCTCAGTGAACCACACTTTTCTAAAGTCGGTGGCAATAACCACTGCAGAATTGCTTTTAATCAACGTCTGAAATGAGGGTGACTTGAAGCGTCGCCCCATGCTGATTAAATGTAATTGTTTAATTGCCAAGTGCTGGGAAACCATCCTGAGAGGATTCCAATGGAATTATTTAATCTCCAGTCAGGAAGTGCAGAGCAGGAAAAGAGCCAGGCGAGGACGGAAGGAGGGAAGCAGCGAAGAAATCAAAGCAGAAACGCTTGGTGTTTTTATTTATTTCTTTATTTTTTAGTTTGTTTGTTTTTTCTCTTTCCAATATGCGCCTCGTGAAATATTAATTCTGGTTTACATTTAGCCGGCCAAGTAAGAGAATGAAGAGTGGAGGCAGAGGAAAAACACACACACTAAGTGATCCTGCGATTGCAACAACAACGGGTGAAAAAAACACCGAGGTCGTGCTTGAGGCCTTCCTTTCGCCGCAGACAAAAGTGGTTCGGTGCGGCTTCTGAGTTAGATCCTCGCATTGATCCACGTATCGGTCCGGTAATCCATAAAAATGTTCTTGTAGGTCTGTTGACCTGATTTCTCCTGAAGCCTAAGGAGACTCTTAGACTACTACTGCATGACCGGGGCTTTTATTGTGAACACAGGTGGAATTGCAACAGAAAACAATGCTGATTTTCTCCCCGTGCGTTTTGCGAGTCATCGCATCTAGAGCGCTCAGAGAAAAACCTCCAAGACTTTAACTATAAAATGGAAGTCGTTCAGAACTCCCTGGCCACCTCTGATCACTGTTTGTGTCTCTGCTAATGGGGTCTATAAACTTTAGGAGCACAGGTGCACTCCACTGGGGGTCACAGCTTTCAGACACATTGCTCAGGGTCACAGACATCCAAGACCCTCATAAACACACACACACGCACACACAAACTTGCATGTGCGCTTACACAGAGACACTCACACACACATGCACACACACATGATCAAACTTGCATATGTTTACATGCACACACACACACACACACACACACACACACACACACATATATGTACATGCACAAACTTGCATGCACGTTTCCACGCAGACACCCACACATGTATGGATGCTTAGACGGGATACACACAGAAAGATATACACACATTCATGGAGGCACATACACAAAGACATGTGGTCGTGCAGACACACATGCAACACACACAAACACACACACACACACACACACACATTGTTTAAAGCACACACAGAGAGCAACACATGAAAATAAAAGTGTGCTGTTTACATGCACTGAATACAAATCACTCAAGTCTCTGCAGTGCAACATCTATGTTGTTTTTCCCCCTGCGCCTGCCTGCCCCTCCTCGGCCAATTTAGACTGGCACCATCCCCCTGACGTGTCCAACAGCCAGTCAGCCTGGCACACACACGCCACGACATTTCAATCTATCAAGCAAATGGACGGCAGTGCTCTGTCTACTATAACCGCACAGCAGCAGCGCGGGCTGCCGCTCCAGCAGGACGGCTCTCGCTAGTGCATTTAGATACACAGGGAGAGTGAACCCAGGTCGGCCATTCTGCTGATAAAAGCAGTTCTGCCCTCTTCCCCCTCTTCCTCCCCCCTCCCCCCCCAGGGGAAATGTGTCTGCATCCCTCCGGTCACAAGTGTGGCTCTGCACCACCACCCCCCCCCACCCCCCACCCCCCACCCCCACACCTTCTGCACCAAACCGCAGGGGCGAAGGGAGAGAGAGAGAGAGCGAGAGAGAGAGAGAGAGATGGGAATAGGGAGAAGAGAGCGGGATGGGTGAGAGAGCAGCAAGGGTGCAGAGGCCGGCTCCCTGCAGCTGTGCCCTTATTCCCAGCACCTGACCAAGGGGCCCCAGATGTGAGGGGACAGTGGCAAACATTTTGAGCAATGCAAGTCCCCCTGTGGGAGCGCGGGCACCTGCAAATGTAACCCTCACTATCTAGCATGATGGCATAATTACTGGACTAATAAGTCTGTGTCCTGAAAGACCTCCTCTAATCTATCACAACGCGAGCCGTGACGTTGGCGGAGTGAAAGGATTGAAACAAAGGAAAAGGCACCGCCGCTGGGTCTTCAGAGGAAGTTGTCACTCGACTTATGATGCTTCAGAAAAGAAGCGGCCTAGTTTGCCACCATCAGGCTGACGTTGAAAATATTGGTGATTTTGGAACCAGGATTTTCCCCCAAAAAATGTTTGTTGTTTTTTTATTTAGTGCAATGGATCTTGTTTTGAAGCCTCACATTCATAGATAGTTAAAGAACATAATATAGTCGACCATACAGTTGACTATAAAGTTCAAATTAACTACATTTTACAACAAGGTTTCAAGCATCGTTTGAGCATTGGAAAAGTAATATAAATACACTTAAAGATACATTCTACACATATTGTATTGCACTGATAATAGGCTGTTTTATTATTGAACGTATGTAGCTCAATCACATACGATATGTAAAACATCCACCGTGAACATGTAATATTTCCAAATATTTCCGAAAGATGACTTCAACCTACACTGCAAAAAAACTACCAAATACCGAAGCACCGCCAGCAGATAAAGCTGTGAAGGTGAATGGTGACATCTAGTGGTACTTAAGCAGAAATACATCTGTTCGACGGTTAATAGGAACAAATACTGTTTTGCATTGTTGCCATGGGAGAAGTAGAGAGACTGGTTAAGGAGAAAGTCATATAACATTTTCAAAACGATATATTTTAATTTAGTAGTGCAAATGTGTTTCTCCTTCAACCCATGGAACTTGCTATATGGCGCGCCCACTTTTCACACAACGTAAAGTTCCAACCAAGATGATAAATCCACTGGTTTCATGACGTGCCACTTTTTGTCCCTTCCATCCCGTGTTGTATAGGACACCCTCTTAAATGGTGTCTCAATGCATCATTTACACTGTATTTTCTCGTACAAATGTAGACACAAAACACTAAAATAGCACACCTCATATAGTATCGCCTGAATAGGCGATAGCAATGGTCAATATGACAAAATAATTCCTATAATCTAGTTTCACTCCATCTGACACCGTCCCATGTATACTGGGCTACGACCAGTACCGCTTGCAACCGCTAATGACTCAAGTAAAGATGTACACATTACACATTCATTAATAATGCATCGATGCGTATTCGTGTGTGTGTATGTGTGCGTGCGTGTGCGTGTGTGTGTGTATGTATTTACTGTCTTGTCAGTGGCTACCGTGAAGGTCGGCCGAGGACTGCGTGGCTCGGTTCCGGGGGCACAGGATGCGGGCGAAGGCGCGGCGGAAGCTACTGTGGCAGAGCGGGTACAGGAAGGGGTTAATGGCCGAGTTGAGCCACAGGAGCCAGAAGGTGACCTCATACCAGTGATGCGGGATGCACCGCCCCCTGCAGGCGGCGCGGATGATCATCAGCAGGGTGTAGGGCGCCCAGCAGATGGCAAACACGCACACGATGATGGCCAGGGACTTGGCGATCTTCTTGTCCCTGGACAGACGACTGGGCCGGCAGGCGGCGGACAGGTCCAGTTTGCCTGTGGAGGAGGGGGAGGAGGGGGAGAGGAAGGAGCCCCTCGTGGCCAGCCTCGCCCCCAGACCCCCGTGGTTGTGCTGGTGGTGGGGGTGGAGCGATGGGGGGACGCTCTTCCCCTGGGCACAGGCGGTGGCCTCATCAGCCAGGTGGTGGTGGGGGTCCGGCGGTGGGGGGGCCGCCTCCCTGCTGTGGAGGATCCTGCGGCGGCGGATGCTGAGGTAGATGCTGAGGTGGAAGAAGGCCACGGAGAGGAGTGGGGAGAAGAACTCCAGCATGGAGGCGCTGAGCAGGAAGTACCAGGTGGAGTAGAACTCGGCGAAGCACTGGTCGGTGGGCACGCGGCTCCGGCCCACCGCCAGCTCCCAGAAGATGATGGCGGGGCCGTAGAGGGCGAAGGCCAGCAGCCACACGCCCAGCATCTTCATGATGGCCTGGTGGGGCATGCCCTGTCTGGCCCGGTAGCTGACCTGCAGTTACACACAACATGAATACATAGGCCTTATTAGTACAGTACAATGTTCACAGTCAGTAGTGGGTAGAGTACCTCTATACTCAAGTAAAATAAAAGTGAAAAATGTATCCCATAAAAAATGACTCTTTCCTGTACCTTCGTTACAACGATTAGTTGTAACGAAGGTATAAATGGCAAATGTAGCAAAGTAAAAAGTAGATTACTGGCTCCTACTCCTACTACTACTGTACCCCTTCCTTAAAAAAAAACTTTTTTTTTTACTCATGTGTGCTACTTGTAACTCGTTGCTACCCACCCCTGTTCACAGTGTTTCCGGTTATTAAATACGACTTTGTAGACCAATGTGTTTCAAAGACTCAAATTACCCAAATCACCACTCTTTAAGTTTTCCTTGAGAAATAGCATAATGCAGTCAACACTCAACACCAATATTAACTACAAAGTTCATAATATCTATATTTAGGCTAAGTTTCAAGCCTAGTTCGAGTATTGGAAATATACAGAGTAATATTGTGCATATTAAATATGCACTATGTAAGTTTTCCCATTAGCACCCTCTAGTGGCTTGAGTTGTAGCTACATCATTTTCAGACGACAGTTACTGTCGCCTGATATTTTCCCACTGTGTGTGTGGGGGGGGGGGGCAAAAATTAACCAGTATAAAATTATTTATAATTCCCTGGATGGATTGTCTCGTGGAAGAAACGTTATATAGTGCAGATGTAGTATTCATAGTTGCTTTTGGACATACAAATACCACCATGTTACAACAGTAGTCCATTTTCTCCATGCTCAGACTGAGATATTACAATGGTCCAAATGTATTCTCCTTACCCATGTTAGACTAGTTTATTATGACAAAAGGTGCAGGGAGTGGTGACAAAGACAAGACCACAAGGTGGCCCTGAGAGTAGCAAGGCAGACCTGACCTCATCCCATGGTGCAAAAACAACACACACACACACACACACACACAGCTGGCATGCTTTCAAGCCAAACCGTTTTCCAAGCGTATAGACGCAGCTGTCTTGTACCTGGCCCTGCAGCCTGACCTCTGTGTAACAGGAGAATGTACCGGTTGATGTGGATGAAAGGGTCACCCCAGTGGTGGGTTTAGTCACAACACCCCCATGCACATTTAGAATAGCCTAAAAACATAGCCTATAGTTAACCCTATTGTCCGCTTTATTCAAACTTAAGTTTATAACAGAAAAACATGGAAACAATTTAATGTTGACTTATTTTAAATATTATAGTGAGTTGACTAATTTTAAATATCTTAACATATACAGTTACCTTTTAAACTTTTTGTTATTACTGTCCTTACTGTTATTTATGATTATTATGGTTTTTGCATGTGGCATGTGCATATGTGATTATGTATGTAATTATCTCTAATTTATCTATATAATAATTAATGTACTTTTGTACAGTCATGTTTGTAACCTTGTAAGTGCCTTATAAGCACATGGGCTGGGCACCCATGGGTGCAGGACACTCAAATTATATAAAACAGCAAATCAAACAGTAGTAGTAGTGGTAGTAGTAGTAGTAGTAGTAGTTCAATGTTACATATAGTGTAGTAGAAGTAGTAGTACTAGTAGAAGTAGAAGATCTAGAAACCCTTTGCTTTGTTAACAATACATGGCTACAGTGTTGCTAGGTTACAAATTGATCTCTCATTGATAAGATGAAGAGATTACAGGACTACTCAATGAAGAGAACAATGGTGTTGCATCAATGCAATAATAGTCTCTATTAGTAGTCAATTCAAAAAAACATACTTACACGGCATCATTTTATTCATAAATATTGCTGTTTCACATTCACTATAATACTATAATACTAAATAGTATACTAAATACTAGAAGGCACTAAACTTGTGCTTCTCTGTGCTGGGTCTTGATAAAGACTAGCTGCATGTGTATTTACTACTGATGTTTGCTACGCCATCATGTATGACACACTGTTCCTATAATGGAAATTCAATGCAATTTAATTAGATAATATAATCCCTTCCCTTCCATTGCAATATTCAATTTACAGACGGCACATGTAACCATTTCTCTGTTCTTGCTGCCTCCTAGACTGTCTGGATGGAGCTGCGTTGTGTCGGCAAGGTCAAACTCTACATCGAAAAATATGTGCAACACCACCATCTATCACCGACTATAGCCTTGTGTAATGGCATCAGCTCCGACCTCCACCCTTTAACTACATTCAGGCTGACTCCACCTGCTATTGTCAAAAGGCTAACTTTCGATGTTGGGGGGTGGAGGAGGATGCTTTCAGGAAAATGCAGCCTTTCTAGCGGCCTGTATCTGCTGTGATTGATGTCTCCTGGTTTTCAGGACACTGGCAGACAGAGGATCCCCATGATCAAAGCAAGCTAATTAAAGAAGAGTATCTCTCTCTCTCTCTCTCTCTCTCTCTCTCCCTCTCTCTCTCTTGCTGTCTAGCTCCCTCTCTCTCTCTCTCTCTCTCTCTCTCTCTCTCTCTCTCTGGTGTTATTTGTATTCATTGCTCTGATGTTAAGTGTTTGCTTGTGAAAGAAAACAGAACACTCTCTTTGTCTACTGTGCCAGGCTGTGCACTCATCTTAGAACTATCATGCATGGCATATGCGCACAGACAGAGAGACAGACACACACGCACACACACACACACACACACATGCATGTGCGCGCACACACAAACACACACACACACACACACACACACACACACAGAGCAAAAACACGTAAAATCCGGGCAGCAACTGCTAACGTAGGAGACAGGACATGTGTCATGTCGTGCACATGACACATGCACGCGTGTGTCGCATCCGACACACAGACGGAATGTTCATGATGTTCATGAAATTATTAAACCCAACCAAAAACTTATGCGCAATATAATTGTATAATTTATTGTGCTGAAATTGTTTTCCAAAATCCATTCATGTTTTGCCTTGGATACGATCACTGGTATTACTCATAAGTATCTCCTCCTACAAGTATCATAATATACACCCAGCACTCTACAGCCACGGTTGTTCCTGGTCATTTGCATGGGGAGCAGCACCTTAAGGAGACCTCAGAGTGGTGGCAGGCACAGCAGCAATAGCAGCACCGGAGCTCTTCTGTGCTGAGGGTCCATCGTCTGACCTCTGACCTCTGTGTCCACTGCCACGGCCAACAGGCCTTCATTAGCGGTGGCCCCGGGCCTGGGCGGGTCATGAATGATTAACCCGTACAGATGGCCATGTCTGGGACAGAGGGGGCCTTGCCGAGGCTAAAAACCAATGCCCAAAATAAACCATTAACCTGCAATATGGAAAGAACACGGGCCTCTCCCATTTAAACTCTAACAATCTAACAATCACAATCACGCTAAGCCAATGGATATGAAGGAGACGCGATGTGTGGAGATCTGTAGAGATATGCGGGGTCTCGAATTGGGGGAGCGAAAAAAAAGGCCACGATTTAAATCTGTGTTTAATGACGTTTGACCGGAGAACGTGACGCCGGTGGTCGGAAGCGACGACGCGCGTTTTCCACGTTTCCACTCACCGCCCGGGTGACAGAGAGGAAGCGGTCGTAGCTGATGAGCACGATGTTGAAGACGGAGGCAGAGCAAAGCAGGTAGTCCATCACCAGCCAGAGTTTGCACAGGGCTCGGCCCAGCGTCCACCTGCCGGTCAGGACGTAGGGCATGTAGAGAGGGATGCAGAAGGCCCCTGGTGGGACAAACCGTTAGGGAGAAGAATGTTACTCATGATACACGCTCACTGAGGGTGGCCGAGGAAAGCAATGACTGGATACATTGATATAGTTGTGCATGTATTCATTCATGCATGCATTCATTCATTCTCACATACTGTACATGCATACAGTACATATGCATAGGCTACATATACACAAACAGTATATGCATACATTCATACAGACGGACAGACGGACAGACGGACAGATGGACAGACAGTGAGAGAATGTTGGTCAAATGAATAACAATGTTGTGAAACTCGTTATAGTGTGTATGTGTAGTCAGTGGTCGAACAATGAAGAGCATACATAGGCTAAATGTTCTACTTACCCACAAGGAAATCCGATATTGCCAAATTCAGAAAGTAATAGTTGCATTGCCTCCTCAAACTCTTGTCTACTTTGAAAGCGAAGATGACCAATGCGTTTCCCAGGACAATCACAACAACCAAAGTCACCATCAGCACCACCAGAACGACAAACACAGGTCCAGAAAATACGAAGTTAGAGTGGATTCTGGTTGAGTCGCTCCCAAAATAATATCCGCTTGAGTTAGAAGAACTGATCAACTGATCTTCCGACATTGTCCTTAAATCTAGCTCACCGTTATTTCGTTTAGCCAAATATATGCTAGAAAAAGCAACAGGTGCCACGCGAAATAAAAACGCCGAATCCAACACCCGTAATATATCATTAAAACCCGCTCATTCTGATCGAAAAAATACATTGACTTTTGCTGGAACCAAGAACTAAGCAACATACAGAAGACAAGAAAATGAGTACGCGTGTTGTAGTCTCAAAATGTACCCAGAGCACCTCATGGATTACGCACAGTGCAGCGCAGCATCCCATCTTTAGTTCCGTCTCGGCAGCACACTACAGCTACACACCACCACCACCACCACCACCACCACCTCGCTCCTGGACATCTGCCAAATCGCACAACTGATTTTCTACATCTAATGGAGGAGTTAGTGGTTGTTGTTTTTGGGTTGTTTTACATTTAATGTGTGGAAGAGTCAATAAGTATTAACAGATTTTGAGCCTTAATTGTTTCTCAATGAATATGACCTGCCTGTCTGACTCTCTGTCTGTCTGTCTGTCTGGTAAGGATCAAGCAGGACTACTAAGGACTGGTTTACAAACCGGTGAATAATAATAATAATAATAATAATAATAATAATAATAATAATAATAACTTTTAATAATAATAAAAAATACATGTAGCAAATTTAATTCACCAAATTTAGTTTTCTTGAAAATGTTAACGCTGTTTGGACTCTTGGACCCCTGTTTTTGACTTGTGTCTGGTCTCCTCTCCTCTGTGTGTCTCAATACAATCTGATTGACCTGCAAAGGTCAATTATCAGGATGAGAAAGAGGCAGATAGTGTCCCCACAACATACCATACGTTGGGAAGATACATGCACTCAGTTAGCTGCTGTTCCTATGGCAGCCCCCAGCTAATGGCTCTTGTGTTGTAGTCCATTGCAAGTTGCTTATTGTATTCCTGGTCACAGACACACATTCGGCTTTCTGTTGGCCAACAATGTTTTCTGGATCCCACAGCTGTGGTCTGAGGACAAATAAGAGACAACACTGCAGCATAGTGGAAGTATAACTGAAGGAGTTGTCGGTGTGAACTGTGGCTATTATCTTCGCACAGATGAAGTCCACACAATCTGTAATGGAGTAAATCTGGTCACAACTGCACAAAGGCAGAGGGCAAATTGGGACATGGCTCAGAAGTAGGTTTATCAATTTGTGTTCAACACTCCCTTTGAGATTGTCATTTGAAATGAAACAAAATGTTTCAAGAGATTAAAATGCCCTCCACAATAAATACATGGATAAATAAACAAAAGAATATAAATACACATGGAATTGGAATGCCGAATGGAAGTTGATTTATTCTGGTTCTTTTCAGAGCAATTCTCTGATTAAATTATGTAAAATACAAATTTAATTTCCCAAGTGCTCTCCATTCCATGTGAGGAGTATTCAAGGCTGTATTTCTTAAATCTAGGGCCCTAGGTGAACAAATGTAAATTTGTACAATGTGCAATGCAAAAAAGGGTGCACTAGAAAATACACAATAGTGATGTCTCGCCCTGCTCCTTAGGTTATGTTTTTTATTGTTTCGTTTATTCTTTCATCATTTCCTGCTTTACTTTGTTATACTCACATTTCAGACACTTCACTTCCTGCCCTTGTGTGTTTCCCACCTCTGTGATTGTCCACCCTCTCCCTGATTAGTTTCACCTGTTCCTCATTATCCTCCCCTTCCTAGTGTATTTAGTCTGTGTGACTCCCTCTCTCTGCCAGTTTGTCTTTGTTCGCTGTGTCAAGCTTCCCAGCATTGTCTTCTAGAGTTTAGTATTCCTGGTTTTTGATCTCTGCTAGTTTTTTCCTAACTACGCCTTTGTCTTCTCCTTGCCGGATTTGTCTGCCTGATCTCCTCTTGCCAATGTTTACACTAGGGCTGAACAATTAATTTAAATATTATCAAAATCGCATTATGGCCAAATGCAATATCCAAATTGCAGGAGCTGCTATTGTTTGATAAGGGTAAAATGTGTAAATTTAAATTTATAACCCCATTATAAATGAAGTACTGTAGTGCTGCAGAGATAACCTGAAGTGCCAGATAGTTTGTTACACAAAACCATCTGGTAAGTCGTCTTTTGAAACTGTTTGGAAAAGGCTGGCACTTTCAAGAAATACTGCCTGGGCTGCAAAGCCTGGGCTACGGAGTGGTCCAGGAATTCTTCTGTCTGCTTTTCCCTGGAGCTCTTTATCGATACTCTCCACAAGATCTTTGATCACACAACCCCCCTGGCCGAGAGGCAGCAAGAGCGCTTATGGGTCTGCGCCAGGGCAAATGGCGGGTTTTCAACGACGCCATCGCATTCTGCACCCTGGCAGCTGACAGCGGCTGGAACTTCTCTTCCTTGTTCGACGCCTTCCTTTATGGGCTGTCCAACCCCATCAAGGACCAGTTGGCCCTCTGGAGCTCCCCCCCCCCCCCCCCCCCCCACCCCCCCGACCTTCTTTCTTCACTCTGGCCATTAAGATTGACAATCGTCTCCAGGAGAGAGAGCAATCCATAGGCGTCCCGAGGAGCGACAGCACCGTCTACTGAACTCCTGAGCTTCCATCTTTTCAATTCCCCACTACATCTTCTTATCCTGGGTTTTCTTTGGCTCACTAAGCATAAACCTCACATAGACTGGTCCACCAGGGAGGTTACGGGTTGGGGCGAGGGATGCTCACTTACCTGCCTCCCATCAGTTTCTGCACCACAGCCTCCTCAATCCTCTGACTCTGCGCCCCCTGTGGTTCCTGAGCCACCAGCGCCTCCTGAGTCTCCTCCTTTCTCACCTCATCCGGCGTCATCGGACTCCGACATCCTGGATGTCTCCAGTGTTCCATCCTGTTACCTTGACCTCAAGGAGGTTTTCAACAAAGCCCGAGCGACCTCCCTGCCTCCTCACCGCTCCATAGACTTTCTCCCAGGAACTTCACCTCCCAGAGGACGCCTCTATTCTTGGTCAGCCCCGGAGAGAGACACGATGAAAAATTACATTGACTCTTCCTTTGCTGCGGGAGTCATCCATCCTCCTCTCCGGTTGGGGCTGGATAAGACGCTTCGTCCTTGCATTGATTACCAAGGCCCGAATTACATTACCATCAAAAACAGGTACCCCTCCCTCTTATCTCCTCAGCATTCAAACCTTTGCAAGGTGCTAAGATCTTTACCAAGCTAGACCTTAGAAATACTTATAATTTGGTAAGGATAAGGGTGGGGGATGAGTGGAAAACTGCTGTCAACGTTCCCAGTAGTCATTACCTTGTAATACCTTGTAATGCCTTTTGGCCTCACCAATGCTCCAGCTGTGTTTCAGGCTCTGGTAAATGACGTTCTCCAATGCTCAATCTGCATGACATCCTCATCTTTTCCCTGGACGAGAAGGCTCACGTCCACCAGGTTCTGCACTGCCTCCTCGACCACCAGCTTTTGGCCTTCATCAAGGCCTCCACCATCGCATTCCTGGGATTCATCGTCTTGGAGGATATCCAAATGGATCCTGCGAAGGTCAGTGCAGTAGCTGAGTGGCCCACGCCCACTAGTCGTAAACTATTTCAATGCTTTCTGGCTTTTGCAAACTTCTACAGACAATTCGAAAACAATTTATTGTGGAGGTAAATGCCTCGGACGTGGGCATCGGGGCTGTCCTCTCCCTGCGGTCCAAGGCGGATAACAAGTTTCATCCCTGCCCCTTCCTTTCCCAGAGACTCTCTCCTGCTGCGAGGAATTACGATGTGGGGAACAGGGAACTGTTGGCCCTGGAGGAGTGGCCCCACTGGTTGGAGGGAGCAGAGGACCCTTTCTTGGTTTGGACGGACCATAATCATTTGAAATATACACGGACGGCTCAATGCCAGGCAAGCCAGGTCGGCCCTTTTCTTTAATAGATTAAACTTTTCCCTGTCTTACCGCCCTGGTTTCTAAAACATTAAGCCCGATGCCCTGTCTCGCCAGTTTGACCCTGACTCAGCCTCAAGGGCTCCCACCAATATCCTGCCCCCATCCTGTGTGGTGTCACAGGGGGCATTGAGGAAGGGGTCAGACAGGAAAATGTCCAAGTACCGGGCAACTGTCCCCTGAACCGGTTGTTTGTTCCTGCCTCTCATCGCTCATCCATTGGCCTCACACCTCCCTTCTCTCCTGTCCCCCTGGAGTACGGCGGACTCTGTTTTGTTATCAAGCAACGCTTCCGGTGGCTGTCCATGGAGAGAGAGGTGGGAGAATATGGGGCCGCCTGTCCGGTGTGCGCCCAGAACAAGACCTCCACCTCCTGCGTTTCCTGCTCCCTGTGCCTCAGTGCCCCTGATCTGACATCTCCTTGCTTGGCTCTGCTTCTGGTCCCTCCCCCTTTCAGTGTGCCTACATTTACCAGCCGCTGCCGTTCCCTGACCTGGAGACGGAGGTCAACGTCTCCTCTGCTCAGGCAACCATTCGTCTGTGTCAAGCTGGGCCCGGCAGGTGCTCCTCAGAGGATGACTGACCACCAGCGAACCCCTGCCCCCACCTACCGGCCCGGGCAGAGGGTCTGGTCGTCCACTCGGGACCTTCCCCTGTGAGTGGAATCCCGCAAGTTGGCTCCCCAGTTTGAGGGTCCCTTCCCAGTGTCTAAGGTGATCAACCCAGTAGCTGTGCGACTCAGGCTCCCCAGATCCCTGAGGGTTCACCCCACGGATCATGTTGCCCGAGTCAAACCCGTGATGGAGAGTCCTTTAGTTCCCACCTCCAGGCCCCCTCCACCCCCCCGGTTCATTGATGGAGGGCCGCTTTACACTGTCAAGTGCCTCCTGGCAGTTATTTGTCGGGGTCGTGGACTCCAGTACCTGGTGGACTGGGAGGGGTACAGTCCTGAGG
>OOFB01034450.1:75436-88758 GCA_900323305.1 Trachyrincus murrayi | reverse complement strand
TTGTGTTTTTTTTTTTTTTTTTGTCCCCCCCCCCCCCCCCCCCCCCTCCCCCTCTCTCTCTCGTCTTTTAAATGTCCCCATTGGGACGACTTTCTCTCTGCTTCTGTTGAAGCAGTGGCCTTCTCCTCGCCACCATTATCTTGTCATTTGTGGGGGATTAGGCACCGTAGCACACACACACACACACACACACAGTCACCCGTTGCTCAAGAAGTGTGACAGCTTACAATAATTGCCAGGCTAATTAACATGAACTCACACCGTTTGCGTCTTCCCTCGCCAGCACCAGACCTGATTTGATGAATATATGCTTGCCTAATTTATTCAGCAGTTCTGGGTTTTTTTTTCCCTCATGAACCACGGACCCATTGAGGTAAGTCTAAGGAAAGTGTGATGATAGGCCTATGTGTGGCCTGTGTTTAATTGTATGTCTCTGCACATTAAGGCCCAGAATGTAGGCTACACTAGCATCACCACCAAGAGGGTGCCTGACCATGAAATTGATTATATTGAATAGAACCCATCATCCAATTTTCTCTTTAAAGTATAACCTTCATCTACACCAGAAATCGTATAGGCAATAGGGCGATAGGATTTGAAAGTTGACCAATGAAAAGAACGGTGCCTTTTAACAGCAAACACTTAAAGTGGCAATGTCGAAGATTTTTGTTTCGTTCTCTTTGGCGCCACCTATGGCGATAAGCGGTAAATGCAAGAGTGTTTTTGGACCTCACTTCCCAGAGATCCAAAGAGTGTCGCCTGTGTGACATGTCAGTTGGCAGATGTTTTACTGGCAACGCTAGCAGAGACCAGAAAAAACAGTACGCTGCTTCACACACAAGTGAGTTAAAGAGCGAAAACGCGTCACTAACTGTGCGCCGCTTGTGATTTTTCCCGGGAATGTCGCCACCGACACCCAGTTCGTAACATTCATAACACTGCAAATGCAAGGGCTTCCATCAGTGGGCCGTAGGCTCAACCACCATGTGGGCGATAGATAGTGACTTAACAGACATTTATTTACATGGAAATCTTCGAGATTGTTACTTTAAGGCCCTAAAACATTTAATCCAAATTTCTAAATATATTATTTATATTATCTATTTACTACATTATATTAACATTGGCGACATGACGTAGACACACAGCACACGTGTACAGTGACAGCACCCTTCTGAGCGTGCATTTTGTCACGTGACACGGAGGGGCAACAGCAGCTGTCAGCTGATTTTAAAAAACCGCCTTCCACCTGGCGCTGTTTGTCGCGAGCCGCTCGTTTCACCCATGTCCGTCAAACGTGTAAGTTTAAAACACAGTTCAAATAAACGCACTTTTTTTTTCCTCCCAAAAGATAAGAAAAGTCACTATATATGATTTTTTTAGTTTCTGTTACAAGTAGTAAAGTTTCCGTTCTATCCAACCGAGTCGTCGTAGGTACATGTCGCTGTATTGTGGTAAACAAAAACAAGTAGTGTAGACCGTAGGCCTATGTGTAGACCGTAGGCCTATGTGTCTTGTAAAGCTCGTGTCGAAACCGGTCTACTGCTTTTCATTCACAAACTGACTACAGTGAAAGTCAAGCGGTCATGGATCCGGGCGACCTCGAGGACCAGCTCCTCCGCCACGCGAAGGAGGGTAACTCGTCTCGTGCTCAGAGTCTCCTCCGGCTCGCGATGGACCCAAGTCACCGTTTCAATCTAAACTGCAGATGTAAGTGCGGGTTCCCCTAAAGGACACGGCATATGTTACCTGGCTAATATAAGTTTGATGGCGAGTTTTGTCCCCTTGTCGCATGCCATCGCTTAGCTAGGAATGAAGCCAGTGCAGGATGGACATCACTTCATCTCTCCAGTCATTTTGGTCATACGGATGTGGTAGAGGACTTGCTCAAGGTAAGGTCATAGCTGTGTCATGTATGTGGCCCTCTGTATCGACGTCATCATTTGCCTTGTGATTTTGAGAAGGGCATGCTTTTGTCTTTGTAGGCCAGCATTTAGTTTAAACCTTGTTATTTATGTAATCACACTATTGTATAGTGGATTTATCCAATGTCTATTGATTTAATCCGATTACGTGACTATACGGGAATAATCATCGGTCGCATCCCCAAAAGTCAACAACGTATCTAAAATCGTTGGATGTGTATTTGCATCGCTGACAGACAGAGCAGTGCGAGTGTGCAGGTGTGTGCTGCAGGGCTGTCACATGCAATACGTGTCAGAGTAATCGGCTATCCAAATAGCCCTTCGTTGCAGCCCTCAATATGGCCCTTTGATAATTGAATTAGGGATGGGGGGGCGGGGCTCACGTGCCCCTGTAGTGGTTCAGGGCTCAGGTTTGCCCCGAATCCACCTTTTTAATTTCAGACCCTTATCTCATTATGTCTATTGAACACGTGAGGTGTGTTTGCAGTTGCTTATATATTTATTGGGGCTGTATTTGCAGGCTGGTGCTCATGTGAACTTGCAGGACAATGTGGGCGACACCCCCCTACACAAGGCGGCCTCGTCCGGCAGAAAGGTGAACAGGTTGTCTGTTTGTGTCCTGGTGCTAATGCATTGCTTGGCCTTTCATTTCCGCTTCCACCTTCCTCTTATGTGACACCGCCCGCATTCTTACTCTCCATCTGCCTTACTTGTCAACACACCCCGTCATTCAGAATATCTCCATCATGGACTCTCAATGACTCTCTTTACTTTTTCGCATTGGGGGAGTCTTGTGGTGATAAGAACGTTTAGTTTGGTGATTGTGTAGTTTAGTGTTGACCCGAGGAGCATAATAATGATGTGTGAATGAATGAGACTGACCATCGTATTTCCTGTGTGGGCCGTGTAGGAGATTGTTCTGTTGCTGCTGCGCTATGATGCATGCGCCAAAATAATCAACGGGACGGCGCAGATCCCCAAAGATGTCACAGAGGACGATGAAATCATCACCATGCTGGAGGGTATGGAGAGACCGTCTAAGCGGCTGCCGGCTCGTGATGGCTCATTCTCGACACACTTGAGTTCATTTGGGGTTTTTTGTGTGTGTGCAGCTGCGGAGAGGAGAGCCGTGAGGAGGAAGGAGGAGAACCTTCTGGAAGCGGCCAGAGAAGGAGATGTCTCCGCTCTTTCTAAGCTGGTCAGCACTGCACCGGTGCACTGACAGTGCCTCCAGTATTTTCTATCGTTTTTTTGTTATTCTGTATTGCAAATTGTATGACTGTCACTGCACATAATGACCGTGTTATACTGCACACTTGATAATGTACCACTGACGCTGAATCAAAAAGGTACAGGCGAAGTAGTATGATAAGACTGGGAGTATGTTCAAGAACACGCCGAGCTTCTTTTCAGGAGGAGATCATTCAGAAATGGTTGAGATCCTCTCAAGGCCTTGTTCAGTAGTAAATGGCTCGTGGGGAATGTGTTGAGTTTAGTTGGAGATGTGCTATGAAGTGGATGCTGACAATTTATCTCTCCCCGTGTCGATGCCCCTATTCACACGTGCTTTCCATTTGTATCCATCTAGCTGAGCTTGAAGGAGGTCCCCGACGTTCACTGCAGGGACCTGCTGGGCAACACGCCGTTACACTGTGCTGCCTACAGAGGGCAGGAGCACTGTGTTGTCAGGCTGCTCAAGCATGGGGCCAGCCCCAGCTTAACAAACAAGCACGGTATACTATTGCACAATGAAAAGAATGCAGCAAAACTACATAGATAAAGTTGTGCTTTGTGTTTTGCTAAATTAAAATGTTCAAATAATTGTGCATATGGGTGATTTTGTTTTAAGTAAACTTTAAAAAAAGAATATCATAAATAATGTTTTACTTTTTCTCCATGAACTAGAGTCACACAGTCATATTTATTTGGGGAAATCACGACACAACTTTTAATTATATTAAGTTATTATTGCGCAGACATTTCAAATAGGCTACCATTTTAGTAGGGTTTTCATTGCTTAAACAAACTTGACTTAATTCCCTCCTTCAACTTGCTTATTGGCACTTGTCACTACACAGTCCTGTATAATTATACACATTGCTTTGTAGTCAGGGAGGCCAGAGGTGTATTACAAGTTAATAAAGTCATGTTGCAGCCCAGACAGCATTTGACCTTGCTTGCACCGATGAGCTGAGACAGATTCTAGCTACCTCCGCTGACAAAGTAAGTATGAAACATAACGGTGACATTTTTCTTTTAATGAAATCGCTCGTACTTTGGAGCAGATAACATTTGAATGGATGACATTTAATCGGCAACAAGCATAATATAGCATGGCTGCCCACACTTGCAACGTAATTGCACTTCGTCCTTAAACAAAACGCACTTGGACTAGCCGTGAACGAATATCTGTCGATACATATTTCTCTAAAGGAAACAAGCAGCACAGTTCAGAAGCTTGAAGGCCCTCTGTGGAAGGTACTTTTTCTTTTTACAAGAATTCTCAAATATGGAGTCAACATTTCAAAATGCTGGGTTTTGAAATGTGTGTGTTGTGTGGGGGGGGGGGGGGTTGTTTTTCTTATTTTTGTCACACAGAGTTCCCGCTTTCTCGGCTGGCGGTATCATTGGGTGGTGCTTGAGAATGGAAACCTATCCTGGTACCACAGACAGTGAGTTTCATCTGTCTCCTACTACAAATCACTGTAAAGCACTATATTTATCTCTATATCGATCTCTGTCTGTCTAATCATCTATCTTATATATCCATTTATCTCGCAAGCACATGAAGCTGGCAATGGAGTTAACTCTCCCTTTCCAATGTTTTAAATATGATCTGAAAAGATGTCCCACTATTGTTGTTTATCTGCGCCTCTCTCTGTGTCTCTCCAGAGCTGACGCACTGAGTGGCGTCAGAAAGCAGGGCTCCAGGGCCCTCACACGGGCCTATTGCATGGTAGGCAACATGCAAGTTAGGCGAGCAATTGACCTTTTGTTAGCCACTTGTTCCTCGAGCCGAGCAGCAATCAAACCCTCTGACCTGATCGTGTGGTGAAGTACCCCTGTCTAATGCCGATGTGATCCATACCCTCTCAGGTCAAACCCTGGAATAACTGCCTCTTCACACTCCGATGCTTCGACGGCACCCATCACCCCTTCAAAGTGCCCTCCACGACCAACTCCATCGCAACGAGAAGAGTAAGAAGAAAGGATGTTTCTGTTAATATAAAATCTAACACAGGTCTAAGCCCGTTCCGTGTCAGGGAAGTGTTTGTGTTTTGCATGTCTGTGATCTATATATATATTTGTCTGCGTCAGGGGTTACATGCTTAATATTTGTTCTGTATTTATTTAGAAATGGTTGGATGCCCTCGATGTTCATTCCGCCTACAGCAGCCGCCACTGTAGCCAGGAGCAGGCGATGATGGCTGGTGATGGTGAGGAAGAGGCTGATGAAGATACTATGGCAGCGGATAACCTGACTCGCGCTCTTCAGGTGAGTCAAAGCTCAGCTGCGTTAAAACAATGGCAAAGCAAGTCCCTGCTATATTGAGCTGGGCAAGTTAAAATTCTGCCTGTTTTCCACTATTGTGTCTGCTACAGTGCAGGTGTGTTCGCCTCAATTCTGGAGTGTGCACTTATTTTTTTCCTGAATACTGTGCTGTTCAGGTAGCCAGTGCCTACCAGCTGAAACTGGAGAGTGAGGTGTCTGTGTTTTCATCGATGGTGAAGAACGAGGAGAACGACGGTAGGTTTTTATGTGCAAATTATTACAAGCACTATTGAAGTCATCTAAAAATTACCATATTTCAAAGTCATCGTGTTATCAATTTTTTGTGGAAACGTTGCTTGTTTGGAATTTGGTTGGGATACAGATCTGTGATTTTCTTTGTTCTCCTGAAGCGCTGGCTGCTCCTCTGCTGCTGAAGGCCAAGCAGACCAGTGATCTGTCTGGTGAGACCTGCACTGCCCTCCAGACCTGCCTGGCCCTGCTCTCCAAACAGGAGGAGGTAGCCTACTCTGTCATCTGTTCCTTGTCTGTGTTCCATTTGGCTCACTTGTTCCCTCATTCCCTATTCCCTATATAGTGAACACTATATTTATATATATACGGTGTGTATATATAGTACAGTACACTATTTACAGACCAAACAAGCCGACAAGTGGTAGATGTCACCCTGTGACGGCTCATTTGAATAAAAAACCAGTACGTGCCGACCATCTCTATGGGATGAATCCGATTACAATGAAAAACCGCTATGCATCATGGGATATAGTGCGGAAATAAGTTTGAGACGATGCTACAAAATGGTGACACCCTAAATGAGTGCACTATATAGGGCACAAGTGGGCCAATTCGGACACAGCCCTCGTTTCTCTGTCAGATCAAATGAGACATGTGAGGCAAGTGTAGCCAAAGAAAAAGCTGAAGGTGAAAATGTGTTGTGTAACCAAGTAGTGGAGCTTACCTGATTTACCAAAGAGCTAAATTCCGATGGCCAACATGTCTCACTATTGCTCACACCCAACCAGATGAATGTTTGTTGTATAGCATAACATTAATTCCTCCACACTCCCCCTACGTGGTGTCTTCCTATTGGCTAATGAACTCATGTTGAAGGATTATGAAATCATATGGCTCCTCCCTCCTACTGTAGCCCCCCCTTCTTTGTGTGTGTGTGTGTGTGTGTGTGTGTGTGTGTGTGTGTGTGTGTGTGTGTGTGTGTGTGTACTGGTTTATTCCCACCTGTCTGTGGCTTGGCAGTGTCACAGAGCTGTGCCGTAATCACGAGAATGAATGAATGCAGGCAGGAAGGCGAATGCAAGATCCGCTTTTATGCTGAGCTCTGCATTTGCTGATGAAGGCATGCAGGCACAGACAGGCACAACCAAGAGCCCTGAGATGTGCATTCACACGTGCACACTCTGAATGCTCGTGTCTAAGGAAGCGGCTGTGCGAGGCTGGGAACTTGAGTGCGTGCATATTCCCAGTTGCGTCCGGACGGGAGCCTTGAGGCATACTGTATGCAGTCACCCTCTTTAAACAGCTACTCGCAGCTCACAGACACACTTTGAACACCCGCCAGCAAAGCATCCAGGCACAGAGGGGGGGGTGGGGAGAAAGAGAGGAGATAAAGCACACTCGTCTTGTTCCTGCACAGGTAAAAACCAGACCTCTCTTCTCATCTGTCAGTTGTAATAATTGTTCTGGTAATGAGAACATCTTGCAGTGTTCCCAACTAGGCTAGTCCCGGCGTGAATTGCTGAGGGGGTTTGCAATTCACACGCTGCAAGTGATTTGTTACTTCTTGTCCGACGTGTGTTTCAGGCTAGTGTTATTAATTATGGGATTGACATTTAGCACTTCTAGAGGCGCAAAAATTGTGGATTCAGGGGAATACTGACTCATTTGGTTCTCTGTGGTTCTTCTATGCATGCTAAATGGGTTTTAGCTATTCAATTATATTGAGTTGCTCTTGTAAGAGACTGTTGAATTAATTGGATGAGAAATGCGTTTTGAAATGGCAATTTTAAGTGCATTTTAAGGGATCCTTCAGTAGTAGTGGAGAGTAATAGTATGCACTTCACCCTCTGCAGCATCATGCTAAAGTTGTTCCTTCCATAATGACATATGGAATTCCAATTCTTTGAACTGAACTGAAATGAACTTAAGTTTACCAACACATCTTTGTGTGTGTTGTCTCCTCCTTGATCAAATGAGACCATTAACATGCAGAGAGCCTATCGTTATGGTGACGGACGTTGATGTGCTTGTGGTGCGGTCTTCTTTGAAGTCGGCTAAAGTTTTGTGCCAACAATGTCCAGGTGCCATGGGATTACAAACCTCTTCGCTTGGCGAGGCATGCATTGCCGCAAACCACATTCGGGGCCCTATAGTACGATCAACCGCAGCTGTGACTCTATATCTATATCTTGAAATATAACGTGTTCCCATTGGTACATTGGTGTTTCTGTCCTCCGGAACTGTGTGAGATCGGAGCACTGTCCTGAAAAGGTAGCTCATTATCATTATGTCACCGTATACACAATATAGAACTTGATTAATAAGCTCCAGGCGATTATGGGGTGGGTCGATTTGCGAGACTACACAATGCTAACTGGATTACGATAACACGAGCAGTGCTGAGTGCAAACTCCAAAGACAGTATTAGCCTTAATCCCATCTTTTGTTGTAGTTCACACCAAGCAGGCAGTCGGGCAGAAGGTTTAAGCGACTCGTGCCTCCGTTTGATCTACTTAAACGCGTCTTGTCTTCTCACATTCGCAGAAGGGTCACAGTCGCCGCGAGGTCTCTGCAGATGTGTGAAACTGAAGCATGAATCCTCAGGGAAAGTGGGGGTGGGTGGGTGGGGGGAGTGTTTGCCAGCATTCCCGGGCCCTTTGGCAGACTGTTTTGAATTGGGTCTGACCCACTTCATCAGCAGCAGAAGTGGAGCGCTCTAGTCGCGAGGTGCCACGTCTGTGCACGTACGACGAGCGGGCCTGATTGTGTGCCTTGTGGAGAAGAGGACGGGTAGAGCGGGAGCGAGGTCTGTTCGTTCCCCCGTCTTCTCATAAAACCAGAATAGGCAGTTTGGTATTGCCGTGGAGACGGAGCTGTAAATGGGTCTAGTAGACGTGCACAAACATCCGTGGCAACCAGGTTTGGTCGCGTTGAGATTGACATCCCGCTCTGTTCTCAGTATAATGGACTCTCCGTTGGTGGTGGTGCTGGTGGTGCTCGTGGTGGTGGTAGTATGGTGCTGTTTAACTTCAGTTATTTATAGTAGGCAGCACATTGTGTCTGTGTGTTGACCTGTGGTCAAAAAGTCACCACTTAAGGTCACTGGCTTGTGTTATCACTTTTACACAGAACCGAATGAGTCACGCAGGCTTAACACCCGCATTGCACATCGTCTTGTATGGTGGGCTTCTGGCAATGGACCACAAGCGTTCTTGGGCTTCACTATGTTAGAATGACATTGGATAAAGAAGAAGTGCTGGGTCCTTTTTAAGATCTTCATCCATTTTTTTTGTTGGGCGTTGCCTCATCTCCAGTACTGGCTCTTTAAAAAAAATTAAAACAAACAATGGCATTCACAAATATGTACCATACCATTCATGCTTGTAACCGTCGGTTACGTTCAGTTCTGCCTTGAAGCACAGTACAGTGTTCATAGCGGGCCGTATCGGTCCATTACAGACTGTTTATGCTCCAGCCAGAGGGGAGGAAGAAGCCCAGTAAAAGCCCAGCTCTGTCAGGGGGTCCTGGCCACAGAGAAGCAGCTCTTCCCAGTCATCAGCGATGAATACACACTGAATACACTGCGACTAAAATAGAGCTGCGTGTTCTCAAGCGAAAGGGTGCAGAGAGGGGAGGGGGGGGAGAAGGCTGAGATGCAGAGTGCAATCTTGCTGGGATACTTGAACAACAAAAGTGTTTCTATCCCAAAATGGGCTCTTATGCCAAGTGCCTGAGTTAGGGTGTGCTGGCACCAGCCCCTCTCACTACATTACATTACACTGCACATAATTCAAAGCTGCAGTTGAATCAGAGCCCTGCATAGGTAGCCATTTATTTTGCAAGCCTTTGCCTTTTGTGGAGTAAACAGGGCCGGAGTGCTTGGCAGTCTTCACATGTTTGGAAGCTGGCACGTGGCCCAGGTTCTACTAGGCCGCACATCAAGACACCTGGATCAAACATACGCTGAGCATCCAGACAAATATCCCCGCTTTCGGCTGTAACTTGAGGAAGGAGCGGTGAGACGAAACAGATTCCCAGGACAGCGTGAAAGTGACGAATTTGTTATTGCGCTCAGGTGCTAGTTAGCTGTGGTCCCTCGGGTCACAGGAACAACGGCACTGACACAGAGACCTCTCTGATTTGGTAGATAGCAACCCATTGTTTTTCATGAAATGGGGATGAGGCCATATAACCACAATATCCAAACAAAATGTGTCTTCTGTTTGGTTAATAGTGAAACGTTGCCTATGATTAAGAATCAACCAATTTTCATTTGACTTAAATTGTGGGAGGTTGTTAACATCTTGAAAAAATGAACCCACTGGCCACCTGTGTAGCAGAGGGCGTACCAATCGCTTGTTTTGTAATCAGTGAACCAAAGCAGATTCTACATACGAGTCATCCTCACTTTCTCCGACCTCATTCACAGTGGGAGGCTATGGTGTCTAGCCCAGGGAATAAGAAGTAGGTCTGTGTACATGAGTGATCCACCCCATTACCATACACTTGTGTATAATAAGGAAATACAGATTATTATTATTATTATTATTATTATTATTATTATAGAAATAAAGATCTCTGTTATAACATGCCAACATGTTATAACATACAAATGTCATATGAAAAATCAAAAAAAGAGAAAATATGGAACAGAACAGGAAAATCGCAAAAAGGATGGAGAATGAGAAAATCTAAATAGAGGGAGAGATCGAGAAAATAAAAAAGAACGAGAAAAGAGCTAGAACGATCTTTTTTCTTCTCTATTTTCTTGTTCTCTCAATCTTTTTTCTCCATCTCAAGGAAAAAAAAGGTGTAGAGAACGAGAAAATCAAAAAGAGAGAAAAACCATGTCTATGAATCATGGTACTTGAAAAATGTGGATTATCGCAATCTGTCTGCACAATGTTCGGAACATTTGTACATATTTTTACATATGTTGATTTTCTCATTCTCCATCTTTTTCCTCTTTCTGCATTTGTTCGTTCTCTCCATCTCGAGAAAAAAAAGACAGATGGAGAGAACGAGCAACTCAAAGAGCAACAAACTTATTTTCTGGATGATAATAAGAGAGAGAAGAAAGATTGAGAGAATGAGAAACTGAACAATAGTTTTCCAACCTTCACCTGGGAGGGTAGGTCAATGAGAGGCATCCCCAGACCATCAAGAGACCATCATTTCCTCACGCACTTTCTGTGCAGCTATAATATCACATATTGCCAATATGAAAATGGGATATCGTGTAAACCCTAACTTACAGACCCCTCTGTTTCTGTCTTCCTGCTGTCTTCCTCAAGATGACCCTGGTGCTTCCTCACCTGTTTGGTGAGGGTTAGGTTAGGGTTAGCATACTTTTTTGTCATTTTTTTTGTACTCACTGGATCTCAAGTCTGTTTTTCAAATGTTGAGGTATGAAATATATGAACATGTAACATAGAAACACGATCATTTTCTACTCTACCTAATATTTCACATTGGACTGTGTTGTTTATTCAATACATTAATATTCCCTCATTGCCGTTTGAGGGTCTTCTACTTTAATGGTTGGCGTTGCTGGGAGACTTGGAACGACATTTAGACAATGGGTGACGTTTGTCTGGTTGGTCCCCTCACTGCCTGGCTCGGGTTGCCTTGAAGGGACACCCAATCCTGGGCTGCAGAGCTCCTGGAGACTGTGGTGTTTGGTTCCGACTGGAGGTAACCGGATCTGGGGACTAGGGTTAGGAAAATAACCAACTATCCGAGGCCGCCTCCATGAGGACATGCACAAACAGACTGATTAACCGAGGAAGAGCGCAGTAGCACAACATCAAAGTATGACCTAGTCAACGTCATCTATCAGACACTGCCATGTAAAGATGCATGTAAACTACTGTCCAGCCATCAGTTTTGCTTCAAGGTGTGTGTGTGTGTGTGTGTGTGTGTGTGTGCGCGTGTGCGTGCGTGCGTGCGTGCGTGCGTTCGTTCTAGGTGTGGAACCTGAACTTGGAACAGGAGCTTGAGAAAAACAAGGCACTCACGGAGGCTCTGCAGACCTTGGCCACAGAGCGCTACAGCCTCGACAAGAGCCTCTGCAGGAGCAGGAAGTCGCCCACCCACAGCACCCTCACCCAAGACTTCTACGATGCGGAGTCAGGTAAGACGCCGCCAACTACGCCCCCACACCTCCTGGCCTATTCACCTGTATGGTGGTTGGCACGCCCGAAAGGGGAGTGAATGGGGACGTGACCGGCAGTTCCTCTGGGTCAAGTTCCAAGCGGCAGCCATGACAGCCTGTTTGAGCAGCCCAGGCGGAAGCGACTAACTATGTAGTTCCTCTAACGGCCTATAGGTGGTTCGCAGTGGTCGACTGCAAAAAGACCCAGAAAAAGAGTCTACAGCTTTGTAACTGTCACGTGTGTAAACCAATGGGTGGCATCACAGACACTATGTCCATATTTTTTACAGTCTATGGTCAGTTCAGATCTTTGCACTTCAAACTAATGAACGAGAACATAATAGAACTTTACGTATTGTCCCTATATATTAGTCGTATGCCTTTTACTTGACGTAGCAGTTGATCATCTTTTTAGTGCAACTGTCAAGACACCAGTTATATATTAAACACCTCCGGCTACACCCCTCTCTGCTGCGGGTGGGTGGCCTGGGGAGAACGCATCACGCCTCAGATACCACAATCTGCTCGTGTACATCCATCCACCCGTGCATATTTGTCATTTCCTTTTCCGACAGGTATTGCTAGCTCGTCATCTGCCTCTATATGAGTACAAAGTCATTCATTTTGTACAGCCTTGATTCCCGGACAAGCTGTCCACAACAAGTAATGACCATGGTTAATGAGCTAGCGGTACACCGGCCAACAAACAAGGAAAGTCTGTCCTTCTCTGAAGACTGCAGAGCTGAGTCAGTGGGATGCCAGTATGAATCCGCACACACAGTTTACGCTGTTTGTGCCAATTTCTGGAATCCAATGTAGTACTTTGTACTTTTTTAATCGCTTGTCTTATTATGAATGTTTAAAAGATTCCCCTCGGCAATGTGTGCGCACATTACAATCTCCAACCGTATGCTTGATTGGCTCTGAGTCTCCCGGATCGCTGCATTATTCACGGGCGCAGTGTGCCAGTGGTCATGGGGATACACTTCCCATGTAACGTTCCGTGTGAGATTTGTTTTTCCATTTGATTGCACACACGTGTGTGCATGACTTCGTTCATCATGTATGCATTGTTTCTGGAGATGGCAGAACTCTCACGCCACGCTCCTAATATGGGATGTGTACGGTGCGGACGACGTGATCGCATTCCCCAAACAAATCCATCATCACGACTCTGACGATAATTACGCTCTCGAGACTGTCCTGTCCTCCGGTGGACGTTGTGTCGGTATGTAACAGGTACACGTCAGGCCTCCCCCCTCCCTCTCCACCACTCCCTCATCCCTCCCCCTCTGGTTTTGTTGTCCCTGACAGCCGGCTGAGGGGCGGGAGGGGCGGGGCTGTCCGACGGCCAACCAGCTCAGCGCAAAACAATGCAGTACGAAGTGAGGCGTCTCTCATTGGATCAGAATGGCCAGGAGGAGGAGCTTGGCTGGGGGAGGGATGTGGGCGGTGTGGCCAAGGTAGAGGAGGGGGGAGTAGGTGGCGGTTTGGAGCC
>OOFB01034450.1:44907-56276 GCA_900323305.1 Trachyrincus murrayi | reverse complement strand
GCCCCAACCCCCCCCCCCCCCCCCCATAAGGCTGTAAGAAAGCAGAAGTGTAGGCGTAGTGTAGAGGTAGATAGATATATAACAGTGTCAGCCTAGAGGTAGATAGATATATAACAGGCCTAGAGGTAGATAGATATATAACAGTGTCGGCCTAGAGGTAGATAGATGTATAACAGTGTCGGCCTAGAGGTAGATAGATGTATAACAGTGTCGGCCTAGAGGTAGATAGATGTATAACAGTGTCGGCCTAGAGGTAGATAGATGTATAACAGTGTCGGCCTAGAGGTAGATAGATGTATAACATAGTGGACCTGCCGCAGTTGAGACAGTGACAGCTGTATCACTGTATCACTGCCGGAGAGGAGACATTCGATCAAATTCACCTTCTGAGCTGGCACACCTACATAATACAGCTACAGCCTAAACGTAGACAATACTTGACGTGTCCACTTTGCTTATTCGGTCCTGAGCACAAGGCGTTTAACATTTAAGTCAACACAAAAGAAGCACCAACAGCTGTAGACGACCACCGCCGTGGTCCACCCCCCGGACACGCTGCAGCGGCAGACCGCACGAGGGTGTCTACCGACCTGTGCGTTTTGAACAGCGCGTCACTTTCTTTGAAGCCATTGTTCAGCAGCATATTGATTCCTTCCAGCGCCAGTTCGGCGTCATCAATAGTGTTGTCCGTTGTATGCCCGGCGCTGGGCTGAGCTGCTGGTTTTGTCGTGCCCGCCATTGATATTAAAATGACACCCCGCTCTACTGAAACGCTAAACGAGAAATAGCTACAGCAGTCGTATCGCGTCCGTCCTCGTCCATATCCGTAGCTCTGTGCTGAACTGTCTGTTGGCCAATCTGTCTTGTCTTCCGTATTCCGCCGCCGCGGTGAAGCAAGAGACAACGGAGCGGGCGGTCATTTGTTGGAGCTGAACAGCCAGCCAATCAGCGTTCGAGGATCAATTTTTGGTCGCGTGGGAACTTAAAAAGTTGAGCCAGTATGTAATATATATATATTATATTATATATATATATATTACATATATTTTTATTATTATATATTATATATATATATATTACATATATATTTATTATTATTATATATATATATATATATATATTACAAACATTTTATATTTTTGCTTGTAAGTGCAACTTGCAAATTAATAAAAAAATTACAACGGTCTGCCAGTTTCACACACTTGAAGTTTATTCATTTTGACTCTAAATAGCAGGCCTACAGTGAACATAAATAAATGCCAATTACCCTCTTCCAGCATGTCATCTACAATTTTCACTTTGGCGCATTCAGACAATTAATACATTTTAAAATGAAATACATGAAATTTAACACTATTTCTGACCTCAACCGTATGTTTGTATTGCTAATGAAAGCGGAAAGTACCCCCTCGAAGCATGTGGGTATAAATGCTGGTTAATGTTTATCGAAAACAAAATATGAATATTTGTAAAACAACATTTCAACAGCACAATAAAATAAAAATTCTAAATTGTATAAATCAAGGCATTTTGATTTCTGTAAATATTTGTAATAATATAGGCTAAATAGTCCAAGCTTCGAAACAAAAAAACTTCATCTTTTACATCCACAAAACAACATCTCCACTCTCACTTAGGAATGCACAACAAAAAATGGAATATAAATTCAGGAAAATCTTGTTTGATGTCAAGGCTGATCAGTTAGGTCTAGGTCCTATCAAAAAAGTAAACATAAAGTCTGACCAGTGGCCATTTACTGTGATAGATAAACTTTGTCATTATTTGATAATGCAGTCATTTACAAGATCGTCAACATGAGTTGAACAAAGACATTAACCAATGAATACGATCCTCTTGTCATTTGAATACTTAAAGTGCTTGGTCGCTTATGCTTGGAGGTCAAACAGCAATGCAGCCATTTCCAATCAAAGCATTATACAGTAACATGTATGGTCAAAGAAAGTAAAACTGATTTCTAAATTTGATGTGAAACATCATAGGTCTAAATGCATCAATAAAGTGATACTGTAATGTATGATTTAACAAAAAATAAAATAAATACAGAAACATTGAATGGAAAAGCTTAGCAGTTGTATTTCCTGATACAGATCAATATTGACATGCACTCGTTTGCACGCGCAAACACACACACACACACACACACACACACACACACACACACACACACACACACACACACACACACACACACACACACATAGTCACACACTCTTGGCAAGCTCATCCTTGCGCACTCACACTGAATATACTGTACATAATATACACATTGAGATTGCACATGGTCGTAGCAAATGGACATGGTCCCAAGCGTATGCGTGCTTATAGTGTAGCAGGAGGCCTGTGTCAGCCCGCGGGACATTCTCGGAGATTGACCGCACCGAAGGCTTTAGACAGCCTGTCGAAGTAGACCGGGCTGCCGTTTATCCTCATGTCCTGGATGCAGCCCACGAAGGACGAGGAGACGGGGAGCCGCTGCTGCTGCAGGGGTGTCTCTGCAGCACACAACGTGCAGCGAGTGGGTTACTGGTGCGCTTATTACTGAGTCTGTGTGTCTACTATTTTGTGTTAACAACATCAATAACTTTTTGTTTCGTCAATATTATTATTATGACTACAATTGCTATTATTATTACTTTTAGTTGTGTATGTATTCATATACAATGTTTAAATAGCACTGAATCGTGAGCACTTGATCATGCAGCACTCCAATTTGTAGTTACTGTAATATCGATTGTATACTTGGATAAAAGCGTCTGCGTAATCACTGATGTAGATCACTGAACGTAGATCTGCCTGTCTGTCTGTCTGCCTGTCTGGTCTTGACGTGTCTATACCGTGGCCCTGTGTAGCTCAACTGGTAGAGCATGGCATTACCGGTGCCAGGGTTAGGGTTAGTTTGATTCCCACCATAATATGCCTTTGATGAAAGCATCCACTGAATACCGTCGACGTGTCTAGTCTATGTGAGTGACTGTCAGTCCCAACCTACCTGGGATGCCTCCCACATACAGGGGGTCTCTGGTCAGAGTAGTGAAGGAGGAGGGCGGCCCGATCTTGTGATTGTCCACAGTGTCCACATGCAGTTGCACCACATTATTCCTTTTGATCACTAGGAGAAGAAGACGCACACAAACATCCGCTGAATGCAAGTCACCTTCCACTGTTTCAATGGTTGAATTGTTCATAGTGTTACACGGTATGAAATATTATACAAACAAACCCAAAACATCTTCTTCGTACTGTTCAATGTCCTTTCATTCTACTTCTTGATTTCTAAGCACTGGGGAGAGCACAGGTATGGTGTTCTATGACGCTAACTCACGGCTGCTCTGTGATTGGCTGATCAGCTCAACGCGGGACTGATCCGCTGTACCTTAACTCACCTGTGAGAGGCTGCCGCGAGAGTCAAAACAGCCTCGACACCGAGTGCAGAGGAGTTTGTGTTCGTTGGAACGATTTGGTAGTGAGACGAAAGTCTTTTGAATGAATCGTCATATGCGGATGTAGAGGAACGCTCGGATTAGCGTTAGCGGTCCGCGCTTAAAAAGGGATGATTATAGGGAATGAGACGGGACGCGTGATATCGTTGGCACTTCGCTGAAGTCACCGGTGGACTGAACACTGTATATACAGTATATGTGGTAGTTAGCACGGCACTTGGATCACTGCACTGACTGAACGACGGATAGGAACCGCACACGAGCTGGCCCAGGCCCACTGGAAGACAGGTGAGAGGGCCGGACCACGAGTAGCGCATACCTCGATACCCTTCCCCAGTGCTCTCTTTATTTCTGGCTATCTCTCCTCACCACAAACAGGACTGGTATACGGTTGCGGACTGTAAACCTGTATTTAGTTTGTAACAAAAGTCAATTTCATTGTAACACATCAATTCTGTGCACTTTACCTGATATTTTATGGAATGCGCCGTCACACAATGCAGTCTTGGGCATGACTGACACCAAGAATTCACCTGCTCCATTGTTCACCTGTGCTACTACCTGTAGGTCAGAGCATGGTGGAAAGCAATCATGTATTATAGGGGACATTCATGAAGAAGCTGAGGCCTAACCAGGCAATACAATCTGTACCAACTGTATTACGTGGTAGTGCATGAATTGAAAATCAAAATAAAATCTAGACCACAAAATCTAAATCTATAACATATGTTGATATTGCAGCTATTGCAACCCATTACTATAATGGGTTGCTATAGCTCACATAAAGAACAGCTCACCTCTCCTCTGAGCATGTAGAGACTGAGGTGGTGTCCCACATTGGCTCCATGTTGGGCCCGACTGAAGTTCCCCACGTGAAGCAGGACCCCGGTTAGACTCCTCGGTCGGATGTCAAACAGCAGCTCAAAGTTGGCACCCACAACAAAGTTGTCCTCTGAAGCACATAGAAACTTTAGGTATAACGACTATCTGACCGATGCCATGAAAAATGCTCTCATTTCGGTGGGCTCACCGATAACAACATGAGCGCTTCTCCCTGGGAAATAAGCGCCGCTCTGCAACTGTCCATCGAAGCAGGGGCCGGCGCCGTGATTGGTAGTTGGTTTCAGCATGGCAGCGCCGTTCATTTTAAAGTTGCGGAGACAGCCCAACACACTGTGCTTCGGTAGGATTTTCCACTAAAAGTGGACAAATAAATACATGATCATATAAAGTTCCAATCAGATTCAACCCCTGAGGGTGACTTCTAGTGGTCCAGACAACACAACAGGCAGTGTTTTATCATTATACTTGAGTAAATATATTATCATAAAAATCAAGTATGCTTGCTCAACATCATGGCCGTTGAGGCAGCACAATTGTTAATTGTTGATTAATTGTACAGTGACATAACTAAGTCAACACATGCATGGGTGAAAGTCCCTTTCACCCATGCATCTTGATAGTCACAAATCAATACGTATCTGTTTGCAAACTATTTATAACACATCTGATCAATGAAATGGTTTGGTTCTAAAAATCTGCTCCAATTGAATGTATAATTAGATAGTAGTGTAATACTAATACTACACAGCAATACAGTAGGTTACGACAGTGTCTTTTACCTTTAAATACTGGTGAAGGGATTCAGGGGCGCTTCCTAAGTAGAGAGGTGACAGCAACTCCAGCGACGCCACGTCATCATTACTCAGCTGGCCATCCTGAGCCCTGATTCCATCGACAACCAGTCGGAATCTCTTCTTCTCCAAGCTGAATATGACCTGCGAATGAGAACAAAGACTTTAGAGTCTGACAGACTAATGCAACCGCAGGATCAATATCATCCGAGTCCTGAAACAGCTCGCGATGACGTGCGCCACTGACCGAGTGCCATTTCCCATCATTGTATTTCTCCCGGTTGAAGATCTCTTTGTGTTTGCCCACAGAGAATCGGATTCTGCCCTTGGACATGTAGATAGCCAGGTGAGAGTTCCCCCTTCTGGTCGCAGCGAAGAACAACAAGCCTTCTGGAGACCGGGTCCGGACATCTAGAGAGAAGTGGGGCCTGTGGGAGAATGTAAATGAAATGTCCCATCGGATTAGTTCTGTGTGTGTGTGTGTGTGTGTGTGGTGAGGTAGTTAGTGTAGTGGTTAGTGTGGTAGTTAGGTAGCAATGCGTACTTGGGCTGCAGGGCCTGTGGGGGCAGGCTGTAGCTCAGGCTGCTGACCGCGGCGCCCATGCGGTAGGCGCGCTGGAGCGAGGCAGGCCGGGTACACTCCGACACCAGCGACTCATTCGCCAACGTCCGCACGGCGTCCTGACACAGCAGACGGGGGAGCAGACACAAAACAAAGACAGGCCGAGTGTCACCGAGGGCCAGTGTCAAGAGCGTCGTCGCAGGCAGCTCACGCCTTCCAGCTTTGTGAATGATGTGGAGGAATTCAAAGTGTGATGTTGTTTGACGGACGATTAGAAAAAAGAAAAGAAAATGTTCTCTGCAGAAATGGTGCCGATATATGCATTGAGACGACCCCTAAACAGCAGTGTATACATTCTGAACACGCGCACCCTGGTGTTACATTGAGATTCAAGTCAGATTAATGCAATGACTTGAGGGTGATTTTGGATCATGACCGCTGTGTTGGCTATAAAAAGAACACACCGCAAACAGGCTTTGCTGTATATTCACAGCTTGTGACTTTACACACTAAATGACTATTGGCACTTTTTGACAACCATAACCCTTTTCTATTTTCTACAGATGTTAGTCTAATTAGTCTTTATATGACTGCAAGAGTGAATAAGGAGTCTCTATTTAAAGAACTGGAGCCAATGTGTTGTCAACAGTGAAGGCACATGGGCACATGCCCGAGATATGGAGCTCTAGATAACATCTACTAAGACATTGCGTTTATAATACTCGGAGATTGACCAGGGATGTGGATACCGTCGCTATAGCGACTCCTCGGTCATCTATTTATGAGGAATTTACTTTTAAATCGGTTGTTAAACCGGTAAGAAAACGTATTTATTAGTGGACCTTAAGTTCAATCATGTGTTATTGAACCCTTGTGAAGAAATGAATGAATGGATATATTAAATAATATAATATAGTAAGTAATACAAAAATATCTAGTATATACTGTATAGTACATATAATATATCAAATATATACATTTACCAAAATCGTGTTATGTGTAATCCAATATAAATTCTTATTTAAAATGGTTCACTTTGATTTGGATTAAAACATGGTTTGGAATTTGAAATGCTGCCAGTTATGTGGCACATTTCGACAGTACACCTTTGTCAATGTGTGTTCATCAATTTTTTTATAAAGTGATTAAATACATTGTTTTGTTAAGTGAAGTCATTTGTTGAAATGATTTGAGGGATTAGGGTGTGTTTTTATGGCTCTGTTAATGTTTGTGAACATGGGGTAGAAATACAGAAGTTTTAGACAGTGACTTCATCTGGTTGTGAAATACCATCTCCCATCTGAGAATATATAATATAGAAATATATAAACTCAACAATGGGCTGGATACTTCAAGTGTAACACTGGGCAGCTACGTCATAGTTAATTGAAGACCATAATGTAGAAACGCTATTAAAATCACAATTATTATTGTTATTAGTGGAAGTAACTGAGACAAAACATAATTAGTAATTTGATCAAGCACAAGATTTAATACTTCTGCTTCTTAGTCACACACACAAAACACACACCACCCCACCTCCACCTAGAATTAAGGCTGTGTGGGATTTATATTTAAGAGTCACTGGTGGGTTTATATTTGAGGATTAGGATGATTGGTTACATTTGATTCAGTTAGCATCTTGATGAGATTCCTACTGAACTAGCCAGTGACTGCTTATGAATGGTTAGTGAGAAAATTATTATTGTATTATTTGTGTGAGATGAAGAAAGAGAACAAACATTGAATGGATTTCAAGATTCGTGTTTCTAGTTATTTCATTATGATAAAAAAGACAGACATACATTCAAAAATGGTTATGGTGACATAACTGTTGATCTTGTTAAAAGTAAAATACATCGGAAATGTTTCTGTTAACATTTAAACGTTTAGTAACAATTTTATGTTCATATATTTTCTGTGAATATCAGCAGGTCTTAGGGCGTCCTTCTGCTTCTTCACATCTGAAAACAAAGCAGCAAAGCACGTTTTAAACAAAATCGCCAGATGTATATTAGGCTTAATAACAAGTGAAACTTGCTGCTCAGCACTGTGGTCCAGGTTAGGGTTAGGATTAGGGAACTGATGTGTGTGTGGTATAGACAACATGTGCAAACGGCCACAATTGCAATATTATGGTACTGCTGTGCGGTATACACATTACCTAACTGTAAGTCCATCTGCTTTTTCTTAAATACAAAATCTTCCAAGTCGCTCCTTTTTACTTACTTCTAATACTGTTTCAGATGCAACGCTAATGTGGTGAAAGACATTCACATTGGTCAATACTTTGATTATTCAAATTCATTTAAATGTGTGGCTTCACGACTTCCTGCGATGGCTGAAATTCGGATCAATCAATACAAATCAACCGTGTCTATCAAGTGCTGTCCTGACCTTCTTGGGGGACGCGTCCAGGATCATGTGTGGCGGTCTTTCAGATGGACACATGTCCAGCAGCACATTCCCTGAAGACGTGAAGGTGCTCAAGTCCTCCGCATGATACAGATTGCTCTGCCTGAAAAAAAACAAGCCAAGAGTGCATGCCTCAGCCAACGGCCCTCATATAGGGTACCAACACTACGACTGTACTATAATATAAAGACGGGCATGTGCTACATGAACACTGTAGTGTGCAGTGAACAGCGCTTACCGTCTCAGGTAGACATTTGATATGCAGCCCTTGAAGGTGTCCGTCCCCAGGGAGACCAGACCGCCGGGGCCGGGTCGGTACATCTCGGAGGGTTGCACCTGGGCTCCATTCTCATCGTCAATAAGTAAATCAATCCTAGGTAGAAATAGGATCGTGGTGTTTTATGTATCACAAATAATGATTCCCATATAACCATGATCTTTCAAAAACAAAATGGCTGACATGTAAACGTCAAGTCTGTCAATTAATCAACCAATTTACCTCTGTCCAGATTTGGTTACAGTCAAGTAATGCCATTGGCCATCCTTGTATTGTTTGGTCGATTTCCACACCTTGTCTCCGAATTTCAGAATGACATGGCCGTCCACCAACTCCAGTTTGAGCCCGGTGATCTGAAAGGCAGACAACATAAAAGGTTAGGGATAAGTTAACCTGAGGGGACTTTTTTTAACAATATATTTATTGGTTTCCAGTTTGCAAATCACATCAATTTATACAGTGAATAACAATTATATAAAACACAGCAAAAAAAACCTAATCTAAATCCCTGGGAGTTTGCATGTTCTCCCCATGCTCACATGGGTCTCCTATAAAAAGAACCCCATCTAAAAACATGCGAAAAAATTCCAGTCCTAGCCGTGACGAAGATGAGGACATAACACCTGGAGTTGGTCCCCGGGCGCCGGTGTTGGAGGCTGCCCACTGCTCCCTGGCTGTCCCTGGAGGAGGGTCGGCAGGGATGGGAAAAAGCAGAGGATTCATTCAATTTGGACACCCTACCCTGCATGTGTGTGTGTGTGTTGTGTTCAGCGGCCACTTCCCCCCTTGCATGTGTTGTGTGTGTGTTGGTGCATGTGCGTATGCACCCCGAATTGCATATATAAAGTTCTTCTTCTTCAACCATCAACCCCATCGCCTAAGGGAACTTTTGGTACAGCGAAACGCAGAGAGCGCCTTGAGGACTCACCGCTTGGCTGTTCTGCAGAAGGAGACCCTGGTCCTGGGTGGACTTGAAGCCAAGTGACACGCTAATGTCCTTAGCTAGGCTAAAGTCATTCAGGTTGTTCGTCAGGGAGCTCCCCAAGTTGAACTCTGCTTTACGAAGAGCCTGCGAAAAAGGACACAAGGTAATAAAGCACGGTTCAATAGATGAGTACAGGGTGATACTATATTAGGTAGAAGGGTGGCTACATTGGGAATAGCAATGCAAGACCAATTCCTCACCAATAAATCTTGGGGACAACCACCGATGACGCCAACCACATCCGGCAAGGTTTTAAACTTGGTATTCAGCTTCACGTTTCTGACGCACCCTTTGATAGCTGGTATGGTGATGTTATTTCTGTGAGCAGAAAAAAAAGGGATGGCATTTGAGAAGAATTGCTAGTAAAAGGTGCTTCCTGTTGTCAAGGGGGGAGGTTTGGCGAAACACGAAATAATCATTTGATTGAATCAAATCGACAAGTTACAGGACGTTTAGGAACCACAGCCGTTTGAATCGAAGCCTCATACCTTTCCCTCAGGTCGGAAGGCGCACCACCGATGTAGTAATGCAGAAAATCTCCAGGACTATATTCAGCAGGTGCTTTGACCACCTCTTGAGCCGCCACACGCACGATAATCATGTTATTGGTACTTTCAATGATGACTAGGATTTCTGCGAATCCCGTCTGAGAAAGAAGACGAAAAATGTTTGGATGACATTTTAACCCATCTATTTTCACAGTGGAATTGCAAAGCTTGGGTCATTACAAGTCATATCACAAGTCATATCAAAGCCAGGCTCTTGACTGCAATCCTTTAAGAAATTGGCTGCAGAGAGGTTAGTTGAGACACTTACCAGAGGGAAGACCTTCTTGACACTTCTGACTGGTGCAGGCAACAGGTTACTATTTATGACAACATGGCCCTTCTCAACCGCCACGGTGTAATATCTATCCTATAGAACAGACATAAAAGATTCATTAAAGATTAACTTTAGGTAGTCTTAACAAAAAAATGCAATCATTAATTGTACTAAAAGTCATCCATTTGTGTTAGGATTTGATCAAGTAATGAAGACATGAAGTTAAGGAAGCTGTACCTGGTTTCCTATGTAAAGGAGCAGACCGTTGACGGAGCGGCTTTTGATGGTCTGACTCATGAGCAGAACGTTGGCTTTGTTCTCGATAGCCAACTTAGCATAGCCTGTGCCTTCAAAGTACTTATTGTCGGTTGGCGGGATGTACCTAGGTAGCGCATACAATTACAGTTAGAACCCTTACATCGACAACAACATCCTAAAAAGCATGACTTGTCTCTTCATAGCCTAAGTATTGACCTAGATGCTTTCACAACACCCACTTAATTGTGGTCTTTATGCATCCGTATCTAGACAATAATAATTCAATAAGTCGTTCAGGAATATAAGTTGAACTTCCCCTTAATATGGATATTGACTATTGCTAGTACACGGCACAAAGTACAGTATGTTGAAGATAATGACCTCTTGCATGGGGTCTCCAAGTTGATGTTGACGGCCTTCTGGAAGTTATAGAGGCTGATGAATCTGTCGTTGAACGTGGAGAACTCAATGCAGCCCTTGTACTTGGGGTAGTTGAGAGACGCTGGGGGCTGAGGTGAAACACAAGGGAAAAAAGTGTCATAGCGCTGCGCTGCCTTTTAGTAGACCTCAACAAAAACGGGACTGCGTGTCCTGCGGTGAGGAGTGCAACTCGTGGGCTTGACGACACTGTTGGGAAGCTTACGGTGAAGTTGGCCGGGAAGCCTCCTATGTAGAAGACCACATCGCTGGGACTGAGGTTCAGCAAGTTCTCCAGCTGCTCTCCCTGCTTGGTGCTCGTCAAGGGCAAGTCGGGCTTGTCGGACGAGTAGTATTTGGTGTAGGTCACTTTTGCGTCTTGGTAAATTCTGAATGATGGAACACATGTTGCCGAACGTTACAAAACAAAAACGACCAGGAACTGTGGCCAGATCTGAAGAGCACTATCCAACCCCCCCCCCCCCCCCCCCCCCCCCCCCCCCCCCCCCCCCCCCCCCCCCCCCACGCCCCCCCAAAC
>OOFB01034450.1:0-13577 GCA_900323305.1 Trachyrincus murrayi | reverse complement strand
CTGTGGGCGGGGGGGGGGGGGAGGGTGGGGGTAGGAGTCAGGAAGTGGACGGGAACTCACCGGCGCAGTGCGGGTAACCATAGTAACCCCGAGCGCACCGGTCGCACCGTTCGCTGGCGTAGTTGCCGAGGCAGCGGCATCGACCGCTCGGGTCGCAGGCGGGGTCAGCCACGCCGGGCCCATCGCAGCGACACTCTGGAGGGAGAGAGAGAGAGAGAGAGAGAGAGAGAGAGAGAGAGAGAGAGAGAGAGGGAATCTTGAATCTAATGGGATTGCATTTATATCACAGACAAAGTCAAAGTCAGTGTTTTATTTCATCTGTATCTGTACAAGCCCCCGGACCCCCCCATTGACCCCCAAACTCTTTCTATTTTTTTATATTTTAAAATGTTTAATTGCTGTACAGTTTGTACAGTATGTTGGTGGTGGTGGTGGTGGTGGTGGTGGTGGTGATGGTGGTGGTGGTGGTGGAGGTTGTTGGGACCGGCTCTCTCACCCTGTCTCTCGCAGCGGGGGAAGGAGTGGTGTCCGGGCCGGCAGCGGTCGCACCGCGGCCCCTCCACCCCCTGGCGGCACGGGCAACGTCCCGCCGCGTCACACACCTCGCTGACTGACCCGCGGTAGTCGCAGACACACTCTGCACACAACCCGGGAAACATATTGATCACCGATATGGTCATGGTTATCTATGGTGATCGATAAATGGAAGCAAATAATATATTCAATAATGAGAGATGTATAATTGAGAAGCACCATTGCCAAGTCTTTCTTGAAAGTGTTTGTAAGTATGGGTGGTGGTAGTCTAGTGGGTAAGGAGCAGTGCTTCCAGACAAAGCACCGGAGAGTCATGGGTTTGATCCCCGGGTCTGCCACCATTGTATCCCTGAGCAAGGTACTTAACCCTGAGTTGCTCCAGGGGAATGTCCCTGAAATAGGTTAGTACTTGTAAGTTGCTTTAGATAAAAGCGTCCGCTAAATGTAAAATGAAAGTATTTTGAATGTTTGTCGTCCTTTAGAGTAAGTTTGAGGGATATATTTATAGATAGTGCTGTCGGGTTCAGAGCCAGTATTGATACGTAAAGGGATTTGATACAAACACCAGGAACCGTAGAACAGTGCCATCATCTACTCTTGCCTTCAACCGCTCCCTAGTATATAAAAAGACTGCTTCTCAACGACTATTACCGACTATATTTCATCACTCAGCTCAAAGGAATTGAACACTGAATGTTTGCCAACATTAAAGGCCAAGTAATAAACACGGATACAAAATGGCATCCTGATAATCAGGCGACTCCCAAAGCACTTCCTATCCAGACGGAAAATCAAGTGAAAAGAGCGACTGGGGAGGACACTAGAGTTATGAATAGGATGCATGTCTAGGATGCAACAGGATTCCTTCGGAGGACAGCAGCAGTTTGAAAGGTGAAATCAGTCATCCTGTGGAGTATCTCATCGCGCCATCTACTCATTAGGCACCGACAGCAGCGCAGTCTCTCGCAGTTCTATTTTTTGAGATGCAACGCAAAGAGGATTCATCCGATTATGGGTGTCAAAAGTTGGCCTACTATAGTACGTCATCCCTGTGGAACCCCACTAGAGAGTGAAGTGAAGGGTTGGCCAGTCTGTTAAGCACATTGGACACCCGCTCTGGTAAGGAAAACTCCTTCGCTCTTCACTGGAAAAACTCAAACTCAAACACTCCTGATGATATCTTCACAGATGTTCTGCGGAATGGCTCCCTGACAGCAGATATTCTGTGAAGGTACTGCCAAGAAGCTTGCGAGATAAGGAAGCTTTAAATGGGAACCTGGGAACTAATAAACGCTTTTAGCATAGTGCAGCCTTGTAATCACCCCTGGAAGAGACATAATGTGGCTGTAAGTCTAATCACACTTACGCTGACAGCTGGGTGGTCCAAAATAACCTGGGGGGCAGGCGGTGGGCTCTGGAGCCAGAGAAAGGGAGAGCGAGCAAAGGAGAGAGCAAGGAGAGAGAGAGAGAGAGAGGGGTGGTGGTGATGGAGGTGATGGTGGTGGGGAGAGAGAGAGGGGTGGAGAGGGGTTAGATTGTAAAATCTATTTTTCATTGTTTATTAAATCATTGTGTTTAAAAATGGTCTTTTTGTGGATTCGAAGGCGGTATTAAAACCTCAACCATCAGTGAGTTTACTGCATTTACCTCTGATATGTCCTGCAGGGCTACCGGTGGTGGTGGTGGTGGTCTGGTAGGTGGGATATCCTGAACACGTAAGGAAAGGCAGCATAACATCACGATCCCCACACTGTACACCGTGTTGTTTGGATGTAAGCGAGGAGCTAAACCGTCCGCGTCAACTCAATTATCTCAAAGGAAATACTGAACTAATCCTCCAGTACAGCCCGAGCAACGGTCTTAATGTTTTTATCGGCATGTTCAGACCAATGCCGTTTGTTTAAATAGAAACCGTGAGCTAAAGAAGATGAACCACCCGCTCGTCTGGTAATTATATATCCTGTTGCCTTTGTTGCACAAAGATATTTCACGGTTATGGGCCATGGAAAAAGAAAAACCCCTTGGAACTGCTGTCTGTGAATAAGTCTACATGACAAGTTTCCATAATGTCCATAGAATCTGTTATTTTTTACTTTGTAGTGTCTTCAACCATTTCCCAGTGCGTCTGTACTCTATATGAAAGCACTGGATTCCATTCCCCTCTACCAATACCACTCTCTCCAGGCACAGGAAAGATGAGTTGCTCCGCCATGATTCACTGACTGTAGCCTCCACCCGCCTACAGTGTGAGTCCAACTGGGGGGGGGGGGGGGGGGGGGGGTGGAGGGGCGAGCCTCTCTTTCTGACAACTTTCTGACAACATGGAATGTGCGGTAGAGACACACCCACACGTCTACACAGATAGAACCCGGGGGTCTAACATAATATACATAATATATGTCTCAGTGGGAATCGAACCGCTAACCCTGGCAGTGTTGGCACGGCATGCTCTACCAGTTGACCTACGCTGTTCTGAGTGCTCTGCATGACACCGTGTACAACCATAAGAGGAATGTGGTCATTTGGCGACCGTCGGAACTAGAATAGCTGGGCGTAGCAGGCGTCAAAGTCCCGCCAAGCATCCTCTAATATTCAAAACAGGATTTCCTCAACATCATTAAGAACCTCAAAGAAGTTTCCTTCCCATCTCTCTCTCGCTCTCTCTCTCTCTCGCTCTCTCTCTCTCTCCCACGGTTGCGTGTGTCACAAATGGCCCTTACTTGAGCATCCACACCAATGCAACTGTCTATTATTTTGAAAGAACAAACCCACCAATGACAGATCAATAATATAAGCATTACTCTGATTGTAGCACATATACATGAACAAAACATGTCAGGCACTTCCAAATATAATACAAAAAAAAGATAGTTTTTTTTGCTCACTTGAATAATGTACAAAGACAAGCATGTCAGTCGCTAATGTTGATCTGTACTCACGGACACACTGGGGGTAACCATAGTAACCGTCAGAGCAGCGGTCACAGTTGTTTCCGCTGATCCCTGGCTTGCAGATACAGCGGCCAGACCCCATCTCACATCCTGCTGTTGTTCTGGCATCACACCCGCAAGCTGGTCAGACACACACACACACATACACACATTGATTTCCCTGAAAATATACACACCTTTACAACAACCAAAGGGTCTAATAAACTAGTATATTTACAACATTTTTATTTGTAAAACATAAACAAAACTCTGACAAGTCACACAGAGTTCTTCGTCTTATTAGTTTACATACATTTTACATTTACATTACATTTTACATTTTGGATCCTAGAGCGAGTTTCAGGTTACGAGGGGGGGTTACGAGGGGGGTTTACGAGGGGGGGGCCCGCTCCAACAGTATAAACACAAGCGGAGGGCCGGGTTTAGCAACGCGACGAGCGGCGGGTGACACGGTGGCGAGAGGAGCCGGGGTGTCTCTAAAGCAACACATACACACACGCGCGCGCGTTGCACATTGGGACGCTTAAAATACAGTTTTGGCTTGACATGTTAAGTCATGCTTAGGTCAAATGCCTGCATGGTGAGACATTATCTAGATGGTACTCTATCCCCCTGATTGTGTGTGTGTGTGTGTGTGTGTGTCTGTGTCTGTGTGTGTGTGAATTGTCGCTGCTCTTATTGAATGTCACACGCCAGCACACACACACACACACACACACACACACACAAACACACACACACACACACATACACATGTAATTGTAAGCAATTTAAACCACTTAAGGTGCGAGGAAAACTTAAAAGGAAGGGAGACGTACGTGTGCACCCAGTGGGAGACTCAGGAGCCTCGTGGTGAGGCCTGTAGAAACCGTCCACACACTTCTCACAGTTCACCCCCGCCGTGTTGTGCTTGGAGAGGAAAGAAAACAGACCAAGAATGTGAGTATTAATGTTGAATGTGAGTATTAATGTTGAATGTTATGTCATGTAGAATACAGAATTAAATGCAAACATATGCAGAACCATAGCTCATTCCAGGACCTTAAATCCATTTCTTGTTGTTGTTGTTTTTCACTAAAATGACATTTCCTTTTGATGCATAGTTTTCATGCATAGTTCATTTGAGCACAAAACACACAATGCAATACAAAATGCAATACAAAAATTCCATACCCATACAAATGATAAAATCCGATGCTAAACCCTGGAGAAACTCACTTTTATCATACACTTTTATCGTCATTTTTACCATCTTAAAGACACACACACGCACACAAACGCACACGCAAACACAAACACAAACACACACACACACACACACACACACACTACCAAAGAGGAGAATCAGTTTGGACTTGACAGACTTTCATACCTGGCAGTCGGTGCACACCCCCCCGCCATGGTAGCTGCCAGAGGAGTCTAAACTTGCCCCCCTCTGCTCCACCTCAGGGTCATAATAACAGTCGAACGCATGGGAGAAACACTGGCAAGCTGTGGAGGAAACCCCCGACACACACACACACACACACATAGAGAGACACACACTTTGTTATTTTTATTATCCGTATAATTCATCACTGCTTAGCTCAGCAATTTAGATTGAATACTTTCTGGAAGAGACGTGATGAAACTGTTTGTTGGGTAACAACATACACACAAAAAGTCTTTGAGTCCCTCACTCTAACCCTAATTATTTTAAAATCTAAGACGCATAAAAAAAAAATGGCATCCTCTTCCTGCAAACCACACACAGCTCCGTGTTAGTGCTTACAGTATTACGCCTTTGTGCCACGTTGCTTCTACACTAGATCCTCCGCACAGTTCACTCAAGTGTCCGATCGGCTGCATTATTTCTCGCTCGTTCTTTTGTTTGTTTTGTGTCTTAGTATGGCGACTTGAAGCTCGGATTTCGGCATCTCCCAATATGAGGAATAGAATCTTGTCGACCGTCCAAAGTAATTAGATTCCGGCCGACTGAGAGTTTGGAGTTTGGCTGGTCCGATGGGAGGCTGGTTTGGGCTGGCAGGTGGGGGGGGAGATATTTCAGCGGAGAAGATCTGCATCAGGCTAGGGGGTGGCGTGGGGGGGGGAGGCTGGCACGGTTGTCTACCTGGCTGCATGACTAACTGGCGTGAGTCTGTTTGAGACGACTGGTTGAACAGACAAAATACATTCGTGAACCAATAAGCCCTTGTCCTGGGGCAAACTGTTGTTCACACATACCACAAGTCTACTGGCCTCTCGGATCCTCAATGAGATGTTGGAACATTACCATATGGAGACGGTTTGTACTGAGCTCAAAATATAAGACAACAAGACGTAAAAATACATGTTTAAATTAGCCGGGAGCGGTCTAAAATCTAAATTGTCTCATACAGAGGCTGGCGGATTCAACTCGAAACAGATATTCTGACAGCACATTTCACTCACCAATAGCTGACAAATGGCTATGCCATTACTAACAAATGACACTCAAATAATAGCTCTTAAATCTTACCTACAGCACCCTTAAAGATACTCTGTGTAAGAATGAGAAACTCCTTCTCATTACTGACCCCTTTGGTCGGTAAGTGAACTGCAGCCTGCTCGAGCTCGTGCATTCAGAGCACTGGAGTGCGAGACAAACATAAACTAATGTTATCATCATAAATAAATGTTAGTTATAAACTGACAATGAAAATGTACATAAAATGTACAAATTAAAAACTTCTGAAAGAAGAGACATTTTTGCCATTATCTGCACTCAGACACTTCCTTCCTTTCTCCCGGCAAAACCGTCCCGGATCAAATATAATACAAGTCAGCCCACAGACTGTTCTGGAGAGTCGGGGAAGGTCTCATTTTTCAAGTTAAATTACAACCTGTTCATATATTGGCAATTTAAAAGCGATGCATGCATGTAATAATCCTCCTAATGTAAACGCTAGAGAAGAGCAGGGTGGGTTCCCAGCTGGAGACCCGGAGACGAAGCCGGCAATGACTTACGTTGGCATGCGTTGGGACTGTCAGTGGTGGCGGCACGCCACGCCTTCTGGTTGAAGCCCGGGCAGCAGCGGTCACATGACTCACCGCACGTGTTGTGTTCGCACTCGCACTGGCGTCTGGGGGATGGAAGACGCAGGGGCACACGGAGTTACCGGCTGATCCCTAGAGAGTTCTCTCGGGTACAGTAGTGGCATGAGGAAACCTTGGGCAAACATTCCAAGGCGCTATAAAAGGGGGCGGCCCATGAAATCCATGCGTCATTATGTTTGTCTGCCTTTATCAAACCACGCAGACCTCTCACCCGCTTGGCCTCTTGACAGAAGGAGACATCAGCACAAGCAATAATCAAGAGGTACTAAAATAATCCGCCCTGTTGCTTTTTTACTTTTACGACGGCCAACTCACGAAATAAACACACACGAAGCACGAGTTCCCCTTCTACAAGATCGCTGTCTCTAGGATCTTGTGCTTTTGAAATCACCACTGTGATCTTCTTCTTTTTTGCCTTTTCCTGGATGAAGTCACCATCAACAAGACAAGGACAGTGCCCGCCCTGCAGTACACCACCGAGAGAGGGACTGATTGGACTATATATCTGTTATATATGTGTATTACTGACTCAAGCTCAACTTCAGTGTGGCTACAGCTTCAGTTAGCTACTCCATTTGCAGTGACACCCATTGCACTGCTAACCATCCCAAGGAGGGAGAACCTCCTTCTGCGTTCCTTCTCAAGGTTTCTTCCTTGATAATTAAGGGGCGTTTTTTCCTCGCCCTTTGGAACTGTGATTATAAGGCCTCTACAAATAAAATTGACTTGACTTGACTTATTATTTCAGACCACGAGGGGAGCCCGTAGTTCCAGACACAGCACTGTGAAACCCCCCAGATAGCCATCAAATCGCCCACATTCCCCGGGAACAAAAGGGTATTATTCACCTGTTTGAGCTGCCCTGGTGACGCCCACCGCACTCCTGTGCGTGCCCGTGACATACGCAGCGTCCACCAACGCTGATGTCTTTGATACTGTAGTAGTACTGTGGATAAGGTGGAGGAGCTGTTATCCAGGGGGGTAATAATCAAATAAGAACAGCAGTGTGCTACCATATATCAGCTCATTAGCCGTATCGCTCACAGCAGAGCAAACTGACCCGGCCCTGGGAGTGAAAGCGCTGACGTAATCAATGCGTGTAGGAAAGGCTTGGCGGTGTGTTCGTGTTATAATCATTAACATGAATTCTAATTTCATGTTCAGCCAAATTCACAATCACGCTCAAGATTTGTGAAATTATATAAAAATAGTACGCTGGTATGTGTACTTATAGCTGTATAGGTATAGATGATAGGGCATAAGCAGCTCCAGTAATACATATGTGTTCAATACATGTTATGTGCTCTGTTACAGATTCTACATTTCCACACAGTTTTCATACAAAACTGCTTTTGGGTACCTTTCCTCACCTTCTGAGGCGGTCGCTGTCTAAACCAGTGGTGACGTTCTCCACTAAGGTCATTTTACTGTGATGACTCGACAGACAGATATGGCAAATAAGTCTCTACAAGAGGAATGTGAAAGCTGAGTGTTGTATATATATATATATATATATATATATATATATGTGTGTGTGTGTGTGTGTCTGTGTGTGTCATAAACCTTCCTGGCTCTACGTGGGGAGAGCTAAGCTGCCAGGGTGGCACCTGGGTGTGAGTGTACCGGGACGTGCCTCACCCTGCGGGTGATGGTGGGGTCGCGCTGGGCCTTGGAGATCAGGTGACCCAGCAGGGTGCTGGTGCGCAGAAAACGCAGGCGTATGTTGGTAGCCTTGGTGAAGTCCCTCAGCACCGGGGAGTAGGTGAAGTTCTTGGAGCCGGGCCGCCCGTTGACAAGAGACACCACGATCTGGACAGCCGCGTTATTAGTCTGAGTTAGCATTGTAGCACGTCGGAATGCTATTATAAATAGAGATATCATTAGCCCTGAACCATCCTGCTCTCATATGACATCGTGGCGATGAAAGGGTTGAGCGACCGTACCTCTCCGTTCTCCAGAGGAAGGATTCTGGAGTATTCCGTGGTGCAGACCTGGTCGTCGTCGTGCACGACTCGTCTGTTGGGCTCCTTCCCGAACTGCTCGATGCACTCGTGCTTCGAATCTGACGGCGAAAAACGACGTCATCGCAAAAACTTATTACTACTCACATTACAAATCTCCTATCAAATATTACATATGATTTGCTTATGTTGGTCACGTATATAGATCAAAGTGGAATCTAATACATCGCTGTCAGTAAAATGCAATCAGACCAAGATTTCTCTTGGCTCATTCTGTTTCATAGCCCTCCTTTTTTCCGATACTGTGTATAAATACCCGTATGTCACATTACAATCCAATCAACAACTATCAATCAGTTGTTAGTTAGCAGTCAATAGTAAAACAACTCTATGAAAACTAGCCACAGTAGCGCACGTTACAATGGAGACGAGATGAATGATTGACGACATCTCGTTGTGGAGACGGCAGACGCTCTCAGATCATTAATATAGCATTGGCGTGCAGATGAAAGGTGCAGATGCAAGCCTCTGCAAAGAACAGGGTGGGACTGGAAGGGCTGGTGAGTAATCCATGTGTGTCTCTCTCTAGGGTAAGACGTCTAGCACAGGTGCCTCCCAGAGTATGGCTTTAACAGCACTGTGAGATCTGGCATCCCATAGCAGCGGTGGCGGTGGGGGTGGGCGTCGATGTGTCAAGATTATAGGAAGGTTGGCAGGGAAGGGTCTCGGGTACAAATCTTCCAGGCTGGTCGGTGCATGCTTTAGGGTTTGGATTATGTACTATAAGACCATAGTGAAAAAGAGAGAGATGTGCAGTATGTGAGATAGCCGAAAAAAAGAATTTGCCCTCGTATGTTTCTGATGTTTGTTCATTTTATTTTACACCGGAATTTGAGTAAAGAAGCCCAGTAATTAAATTGCAAAATGCATTTGCTTGCGATTAGATTAGATTAGATGTGAAAAGTCCAGAGGTAATTTTATACTGCACAAAGTTGAAGGTGAGGTCAACTTGAATTTACTAGATGGTTTGTCAAGCCTAATATGAACTAATAAATCCAATGTTAACAAGCACGGCTTCATTGCTTTTAATTGCTTACCTTGCACGAGTCCTTCTAGGCCCATAGTTAAATGCATTGACTGTGACTCACGTGCAAAGTACTGCCAGGGGCTGTAGGTCCTCCCGTGGTCCACGGAGCGCTCCAGGACCCACAGGTCAGGACGGGGAGAGTTGGCAAACTTGATGAGGATGTACGCCACGTGGAAGAGCTAAAACACACACACACACACGCACACACACACACACAGGAGAACAACGCAGAGGTAAACAAAAACAAAAAGAGGCTAGTGAGTGTTCTGAACGGACTCCGGCCAAAATATGTAGAGTTTCCTGTGCTTTGACATCCGTTAATACCAACCCCAAGCCCTTGGCAAGCAGCGCCGACGCTGTGCCTGGTCTTGAGCAAGCTAGGGCACAACCACGTCCGCATGGCTGTGTTCAACTTTATTATTTTTTCCGCTCGGAAACCGGCGCTACAACGTAATGACTCGTGCACAGAGATTAGCCCTTGTGCAAAGTCAAGATCAGGTGGCCCATAGTGTGTGTATTGTATCCCGCTCAATAGCAGCTCAGTGTTATGGTGTCCGTGTTGATGTACTAGGAAAAGCAACCGAACAATGTTATTGTTGTCGTCAGCCGTGATTCAATTAGAATAATGCAAAAGCAACAATGGGGGGCAGACATTACAAAACCGCCCATATAATCTATCCCTGTGCTGTGAGCCCTCTATCTCCCCTCTATCAGTAAATACAGTCCACACAATAAGGGTGGGAGGGAGCGAGGTAGGAGGGGGTGACAATGATTGTCCCTGACAAATCTGAGCTTTACGTCAGCCTCACCGTCATCCCCATCACTACTATCATCATCATCATCAAGTGCCTTCCGGGTGACTTTGGTTTCACTGAATACCGGCGTGGTAAGCTTCACCTCTCGAGGAGGAGCTTACAGTCAGACCTCCCTTTGTTAACAAGAGTCTGGAACGGAGAACCAAGAGCTATTTGGCCCCATGTTCCAATTCCTGCCCCTGGTGAAACAAAGCTGCAGACCAAGCTGCTGGAAACCAAACTCACCTGCACCTGATGGCCACACCCCACCGTCTTGTGCTCCCAACACAAGTGATCTCTAGGCAACCCTGTGTTGGCACACACCCTAAATAAGCGTTACAAAAACATGGCCCAGAGGTGGAATGTGACTGGCGGATTTGCAAAAGATACATCATATTTTCCCTCGGGGTGGAAGATCTGGATTAAACTGGATTAAACAAAAGTGTATTATTTTAGTAGAGAAAGACAAGAAAAATAGTGAGGTAAAACAAACAAAGCTATAGACTGTAGTGTGCGTAATTCAGGGTTCTAATAGAGAGGAGGAGGGCAGGTCTACACTAGTCTCCACATCTCTTAGGGCCTTGCGTCTCTTGTTCTGCGAGACCCTCACGCAGAAATTCAAAGCAACGCGAGGCAAGAGACGAAGCTTCTGTCGTGACGGTACTTCGTCAGCAAAGGTGAAGCCATTTTGTTGAAGTATTGCCAGTTTGCCACTAACCACAAAACAACTAAACCCCGTGGCCAGAGGTTCAAGTAGCGCTCTCGGCTTGACGGATTGCGAGGCGGGTGAAAGGCTAACTGCGGCGCCTCGTCCTTTGGAAGCTGTCAATGTGATCGATGCATGTCGCACATTCGCTGCATTCATGCTGCACGTAATAAATGATAAGGCGTTGGAGTCTATGTTGAAGACTCAGCACTGCAAAGCCCAGAATTCCTTGTAAAATAAAGCATGTGCAATTCTTCAACCCTATTTCTCATTGCTGGAATGCGTTTTATCAGTTGAGCTAAAAAGTTTAGCTTATCCTATGTTCTTAGTTCAGGCAAAAGTGAAGGCAAATGTACCAACTCTATACACTCTATACACATATTACCCAAGCTCAGCATGTCAGACTGAACCACAGATTGCTGACAGCAATTGTTACAAATATGCCAGCATCTAACAGTATCCAATATGTTATACATATGAAATGGTATGATATTCTTTAAACTGATCAAAAAGCCCCCGAAGCCACACAATATTTATGCACAACAGGACTAATATAAGCACCACCAAAAAACAAGGCGTGGGCCCAGAACCGGGGCTTTCAATCTGCCTACGACCTATGCAGATTACAGCTACCTGCCTACTACTGCCTACTGCCTACAACATGTATAACATGTATAACATGGCTCAGCTGAGGAGGGGCTACTACTGCCTACTGCCTACAACATGTATAACATGTATAACATGGCTCAGCGGAGGAGGGGCCAAATAAGAAGTTCAGGGGGAAGGATGCAGGGGGGTTGGGAGGAGGGGAGAGGAGATAGAGAAGAGAGGGATTAAAAGGCAGAGAGGTGGCCAGGGTGGTGCCGACTGGCAGGAGGGGGGGGGGGGGGACCCATCTCAGATTCCAAACATGGCGTCACATTCCAATTCCGTCTAATGCCCCCCCCCCCAGGCAGCACACGCTAGGATTTGAAACTCCTCTCGTTAATTGCGATGTATACACAGGACGGATAAACATGTCAAAGCCACTACCTTGAGCTAAGGCTGGGCGATATGGCCAAAATCTTCTATCCCGATATAGGTCATTTAATATCTCTTAACGATATATATCACGATATAGCATGTTTTCTGGCAATTCAAGAAATAAATAGTCTATATAAAATAACCACATGGTAAAGCCTATTTTTGTATACTCCTGTGTGAATTAAATACTCATTAAATAATACAGTATTCTCTCATTTCTCACTAGTTCTATTCCTACACAGGAGGACTAGTTATATTGCTACACAGGAGGACTAGTTCTATTGCTACACAGGAGGACTAGTTCTACACAAGAGGACTAGTTATATTGCTACACAGGAGGACTAGTTCTATTCCTACACAGGAGGACTAGTTATATTCCTACACAGGAGGACTAGTTATATTGCTACACAGGAGGACTAGTTCTATTCCTACACAGGAGGACTAGTTATATTGCTACACAGGAGGACTAGTTCTATTCCTACACAGGAGGACTAGTTCTACACAGGAGGACTAGTTCTACTCCTACACAGGAGGACCTATGCAAAAACATGCGATAGCAAACAAATCAAAGTCCAAAATCATGAACCTTTCCACCATCAATGATGACAATTTATTTTGTATTATTTAATATTTCAAAAAATAGCCTAGCATCAAAATGGTAGCGTGTCTCGTACTGACACGACATATGACATGATCATTCCATAAGCATATTTATAAGAGTGGCCAGGAAGAAACAAATAAGGAGACAGGGGAAGACATAACTTCCCTGTCCACACATGTCCGTCTACACTTCATGCCTGTCTGTCTCAGATCTCTAAACATTCACCAGACCAAGATATTGTGTGCAGTAGCAGCAGCAGCAGCCTTGAGTTATCACGGCGGGCGTGTTTGGAGTGCTCTCTGCGTATAGCCGATGTACAAAGCCGCGCGACACATTGACAAGCACGCGGCAGCAACGCTTAAATAACCGTTTTGTGAAGGCCTTTGGAAACACACAGCACCAGACGCTGTGGGGATGGTGACAGAAAGGTCAGAGTTGAGCAGCTACAGGTCACCGACCCCTCTTCTCTTGCCTGTTGGATTCCTGAGCGTAACCCCCTGTTGAACACACACATGCACGTGCACGGGGCATTAAAGTGTCACTTCTTCCACCGTGAACTTGAAGTTATCACCGGGCCGCCAGGGACGTGTAAGCCTGACTATACCCTCACACCACGCTCACGCCAGCCGCTCCTGGCATTTGCTTAAATCCTTAAAACACGTTTCCTACCTTTGGACCTAAAATAGCTGGGTCCACATTTCACAAACAACAGCATGCACACTCGACAGCGTATATACTGCCATTCCTAGATGATTGACCTCCTGAGGTGTATGCCAAGTGTGTGTGTGTGTGCGTGTTTCTTCGGCTGTCTGAAAAGCCGCGATATTAAATAAATAAATGCATTA
>OOFB01034422.1:0-12461 GCA_900323305.1 Trachyrincus murrayi | reverse complement strand
TGAGTCTTTTAGGTGCGGTTCTCCTACCTGTGTTTGTAAATGGAGGAGATGACAGATACAGCATCCCACCTGACAATACCACCACACAGGTGTGTCTCTGTGTGTGTGTGTGTGTGTGTGTGTGTGTGTGTGTGTGTGTGTGTGTGTGTGTGTTGTTGATTGTGTGTTTTGTTTTTTTGTGTTTGTGGTTGTGTGTGTGTGTGTGTGTGTGTGTGTGTGTGTGTGTGTGTGTGTGTTGTTGACAGATGGTTCATGTGTGTGTGTGTGTGTGTGTGTGTGTGTGTTGTTGACAGATGACAGAGGGTTCCTGGCTGTGCTGACCAGTGATGGGACACTCTACTGTGGCCGGTGTTTTGACTCAGAAAAGGCTTCAGGACAACTACAGCTACACTATCCCCAAGTCAGCCATGAAGGAAACACATCCTGTCATTTCCCCATCTTCTCTCAATCCCTGTCCCACTTCTCCTCTGACCCAGAAGGGCTGTTCAGACGTGGCTCGGCCACGGCAGACCTCCGCCTCAACTACAGCATGGCGGACCACTACTGCCCCCTGCTGGTCTACCATGACGCCCCCTGGCGGCCGCAGCTGGAACTGTGCGTCCGCTTTCTTCACCGACGCGTCGTCTGTTAATCCTAACTGTCATAGTATTTTTAGAATTATTATTTTTTTATTAGATAGATACACACACACACACACACACACACACACACACACACACACACACACACACACACACACACACACACACAAAGGCACGTGTAGTTATTCCAGGTCATGGGTTATTGTTTGGGGTATATTCATTTGGGGTAACAAAACATTATTTTTGCGTTTTGTGTATAACCAATATGCTAATGTCATGAAGCTGGACACATGAGCCACGTCACAGTGGACAAACACCCTGTGTAATGTAGCATTTAGCATTCGCTAGAGATGTGCGTGAAGTGATTGGTTTGGTTGTCGTCGCCAACCTATAAAATGCACTTGTGACCGCATGAAGTAGTTGACTGCCCCAGACTGTGAGAATCTCTTCATGTAATCCCAGGGTCGTCTACCTGTGTTGTTAGTGCTACGCTCTGCCTGCCACAGCTGGGACGGAGACGTGTTTGTGGAGCCGGTGAACGTGGACTTTGTGCTGTTTGAGGTGAATGGGATCTACAGCTACCGCTACCTCCAGACAGCCAGGCAGGCCCAGTGCCTCTCCCAGCCCCAGAACTGGAGCTCCATGCTGGCCCGACAGCTCAGACCCGACCCTCACACAGCCTGGAGCCCCAACGTACGTCACGTGGTCGACATGCTGTTCGCTGATAGGTGGATGAATTGTGGACGGACCACGTTTCTATTTCCTGTATGTATATTGACTGCTTGTCAAACTTAACTCTATGGCTCTCTTGATAAATACATCTCCATCTCAATGAGACTCGCAGTTTAAATGGAGGATCAATTAAAAAAATAACAAAAGTACAGACAGCCGTGACATTGACTTGTGATCTACAACAGAGAGTGGACCCGGAGATTTGTGATGGTGGTGGTGGCGGTGGTGGTGGCGATGGTGGTGGTGATGGTGATTCTCTGTATCTCCGACCTCCTCCAGAACTACAAGAGCTGTTGGAGCTCCGCTGGCCTGCCTCTGTCCAAGCCCTCGGTCCCCTACCAGGTCCTCAACTCCCAGCGGTCCAACAGACTCACCTTCCACGACTACAGCGGCATCTACATCTTCAAGGTCATGGTAGTGGACCCCGGCTACAGGTATGTGTATACAGGTGTACTTTTGTACTGTTTTGTGTTTTTGTGTATTTCCCGTTTTTCCTCTTGGGTTTTGGCCCCTAGTTACTGTGACCTGACGACCACCTTCAGTGTGTACGTGGACGGGGCCGCACCCAGGGGCCCCGTGCCACAGGCCCTGATGTTTGGGGTGTTCTCCACGGTCATCCTGCTTCTACTGATGACCTGCTTCCTCTTCAGTACCAGGAAACACAACAAGAACCTCGCCAGAGAGGCAGGGAGGGAGGGTCAGACCAGCGTTCGGACGTAGATGCTGTTTGAACACGCAGGCACGCACACACGCACACACACACAGGCAGATACGTATGTGCACACGTGTATGTGCACACGTGCATGTGCCCCAAACATAAACACACACTTGCTTTTTCTTACCTGAAGGTGCGTTGGCTAGGTGTGATTCTACCAGGGTGTAAATGTTGTCTTCATGCACCAGTTTGTTTGTGCTGTATATGTAAAAAATAAGTCCAGTTGGATAAGTTGAATTATTAATGATACACCGGTTGAAAATGCTGTTCTGTTTGTTCTGTTGGTGCTGTTCATGGCTGAATACACCACTGTTTCCATTCACTTGAGATAAAAGCACACACACACACACGTTAGACTTTGACTAGGTTTCTAATGTCATGTTGATAGCACAGGTATAATTAGTATCCTTAGACATGTCAGTGATCTTACATCTTGACTATAGACATTTTGTACAGAAATGTCTTTATCACTTGCTCTTTCAAAGTATATTTAAAAATGTCTTATCGCAATTCAGCAATTACATTTTGGGAGTGTTCCATGAAAGGTCATTAAAAGGTTAATTACAACACTTAACACGACTGTTTGTTTCCATTAACAGCCCATTAAAACAGAACAACATAAATGTTTTGAAAACTGATTTATTGACATGTTCTCTCTCTCTCTATACACACACCACACGGAAACAGACGCACACGGAAACAGACGCACACAGAAACACAGCAACGTAGCAACGTGTGCCTCAGTGGGACTCGGTCATCTGTGACCCTGCTGGCAGCCCACCCTTATCCAACTCCTCTGTTTACAGGAAACACGGCTTGTCACGACAAGACCAGCCGGGCATTATCGCAACGTTACAGCATCAAATGTTGTTTAGCCCACAATACAGCACAGTTTTCACTTCTCGTGTATAATCCTACCGTTATAACCGTGGTTATAACAATTTATCTTAAAATGGCCCTAAACCTACAGTAGCCTGAGAAGTACAAAATGGTTTCCAGTGTGATGCTGAAGTGACCGGTATCTACTGGTCATCGCCAGAACAGCAAAACATGAGCTCATATGAAATAACAAGTTTGCTCCGGTTCAACTCAGTTTTAAGACTGGGTTGTCCGGTGTCAGCTAAGCACATTCGATCAGCAGTAATATCATATTATATATATATATTATATTATATTATATTATACAAGTAGAATAATTTTCAGGAACAATTCCGAGGTGGAAAGGCACTCAGTTCTTGTCACATGACACACATTATACAACAGTACAGTTTTCTGCACAGTTTGTGTAGTGAAAAAGTAAGTTATTGTTAACTATTTTAAAGATTACAACTCGCAAGGAATCCAATCCCTGATTTGTCAATGAATTTATGGCCACATCATGCGGTGTCACGGCCCTCGCAGGCCTGTACCGCTGGAGCACCGGTAGTTGCACTCTCGCACGTTTTAGCCCTCGCTTACTTTCAAAAGTTATTGTGGTAGACTTGTACGTACAAAAGCATTATCATATGTTTAATATATTTTAATAACAAATGTAGTGAATACAGGATGCAAGGAGATTCCCATGATGCATTGCTTTTACCCAGATCTTCTAAACCTGACCATCTGTATGTTCTCTTTAATGTCCAAGAAGAGTCCTCCACTTCAAATACATTCATGAATTCTGTTTAAACGGGTATACCCTTATCACAATTATAATATTCCTACATTCATTGATATATTGTCGAAATGCGCAGGAAGTGATGGTTACAGGAAGTGATGACTACCTCACAGGAAGCTGTCCTCGTTGGAGACGAAGGAGAACCCGTTGAAGGCGTTGTTGGAGCTGCTGCTGGCGTTGAACTCCGGAGTCCGACTGACCGAGCTGGGGACCACCTCTCTGGTGAACTCTGGGTCTATGTGCTGCGTGTCCGCCGGACCTTTCTGGAAGGTTACAGTAGGGTAGCAGTAGGCCTACATATGATACACACTGATACACACTGACACACACTGATACACACTGACACACACTGATACACACTGACACACACTGATACACACTGATACACACTGACACACACTGACACACACTGACACACACTGATACACACTGACACACACTGACACACACTGACACACACTGATACACACTGACACACACTGACACACAGACTGACACACACTGATACACACTGACACACACTGACACACACTGATACACACTGACACACACTGATACACACTGACACACAGATACACACTGACACACACTGAGACACACAGATACACACTGACACACACTGACACACACTGATACACACTGACACACACTGACACACACTGACACACACTGACACACACTGATACACACTGACACACACTGATACACACTGACACACAGATACACACTGACACACACTGAGACACACAGATACACACTGACACACACTGACACACACCGATACACACCGACACACACTGATACACACTGATACACAGTGATACACACTGACACACACTCACCACGTCGGGGTTGTATGGGGGGGTGATTCTCTTGTGGTAAAGGTCATCCCAGTTGATTGGAGAGAAAAAGATGTGATTCTTTATCTCTAACTGCAAAACAAAGAGATCATATAAAAATATAACATATGAGTATAATCTATGTAATACTTGTATTGCTGATTCTAAATTGTATGTCTAATGAACATCCTGGAGCACCAAGAGCAACACTACATACCTGAAGCCAGGTTTAAAGCTGCACTAACTACATGGTAGTGGTCTGACCTGAAGCCAGCTTTAAAGCTGCACTAACTACATGGTAGTGGTCTGACCTGAAGCCAGGTTTAAAGCTGCACTAACTACATGGTAGCGGTCTGACCTGAAGCCAGGTTTAAAGCTGCACTAACTACATGGTAGTGCATCACGGAGCAAAGAGAACATGAGCGCCATCCGCCATCAACATGCCAGACACTCACAAAGTCGGCGATGGCGCCCAGGCGTCGGTGTTGATCCTTCTGCAGCAGCCCGGCGAGCAGGCCGCACACGGCGTCCGACTTCCCCGGGGGCAGGGGGAGGGGCTTGTGCAGGATCCCGTCGTACATCTCCGATACGTCGCGGCTGTAGAACGGAGGCTACGGGGGGGGGAGGGGGACAATGTAAAATAACCCTAACCCTAACCCATCACACATGCAAACGACGACATACCAGGCTGTAGATCATCTCGTAGAGCACGGCGCCCAGACACCACCAGTCCACCGAGCGGTCGTACGGCTGTTTGCGCAGCACCTCCGGGGCTAAGTACTACTGGGCCGTAGGGGCGCACGGAGAGACACGAGGGAAACAAGATCACCATGACAACAAAACCACAACAACTATTCAGTGTGCAACCTGTATACTGGTTATGTACTGGTTAGGACTTACAGTGACTTCAGATACAGGTCATTAAGGAGCAGGTAGGATACCTACCTGTAAGGATACATACAGGTAGCCTACCTGTAGATATCTACCTGTAGGTATCCTACCTGTAGGTATCCTACCTGTAAGGACACCTACAGGTAGCCTACCTGTAGATATCTACCTGTAGGTATCCTACCTGTAGGTATCCTACCTGTAAGGACACCTACAGGTAGCCTACCTGTATGTATCCTTACAGGTAGGATACCTACCTGTAAGGATACATACAGGTAGCCTACCTGTAGATATCTACCTGTAGGTATCCTACCTGTAGGTATCCTACCTGTAAGGACACCTACAGGTAGCCTACCTGTAGATATCTACCTGTAGGTATCCTACCTGTAGGTATCCTACCTGTAAGGACACCTACAGGTAGCCTACCTGTAGATATCTACCTGTAGGTATCCTACCTGTAAGGACATCTACAGGTAGCCTACCTGTAGCCTACCCTTTTGGATAGGAGTCGAACACACTTTAGGCTGTAGGTAACATTTAAGAGCTATTGTTTGAGTGTAATTTGTTATAAATGAAGTGAAATGCTCTGTGAGAATCTGTTCTGGTTGACTGCCTGCCTCTCTATGAGACATTTAGATCTTTGACCGCTCCCGGCTCACTTCTGACCAATCAGGTAATCTCTTCCCTGATTGGTTCGGGGAATCCATCTTGCCTGTCAATCACAGGTGCGTGAATGCAACACTTGTCTTTTCTGCTCTCTCTCTAGTCTAGTCTTTACTTATCATTGATAATGTGCTCACCTCGGGGGTCCCGCAGAAGGTGGAGGTAGTGCTCTCAGCTTCGATGCCCTCTTTACACAACCCAAAGTCTGTCAGCACCACATGACCCTGAAGAGACACATACACACACACACACGCACACACACACACGCACTTACACACAGAAATACACACATTTAAAGGGGCGGTCAGATGTAAGAACACCCGCACACAGAAACTAACTGTTAGTGAAATATTAACTATGAATTGCCTTTACAATTTCAATTGACCTTACAAATCCCCAGTGAAATATTAACATAACAGAACAGTACATGAAATAAGACAACAGTGTTGGTTAGATATTAGGTCTACATTTTCCACCATGCAATGTTGAAAAGGTGTTTAATTACATCATTAGTTTCTGTAGCGTAACGTAAATGTGGCTTACCTGGGCGTCTAAAAGAATGTTCTCTGGCTTCAGATCTCTGCAGGAGACAACGTAAACATTAAGAGGAGGAGGAATACAAAATTATATTCATCGAACTGAATTGAAATCAATTGCCCTCGGTGTGTGTGTGTGCGTGCGTGCATGTGTGCATGCGTGCGTGTGCGCGTGTGTGTGTGTGCATGCGTGCGTGCGTGCGTGCGTGCTTGCGTGTGTGTGCATGCGTGCGTGCGTGTGCGTGCGTGTGTGTGTGTATGTGTGTGTGTGTGTGTGCGTGCGTGCGTGCTTGCGTGTGTGTGCATGTGTGCGGTCCGGACCTGTAAACAATGTTGAGTGAGTGCAGATAGCCTATGGCGCTGGCCACCTCAGCGGCGTAGAACCTGGCTCTGGGCTCCGAGAAACACCTCTCCCTCTGGAGGTGGAAGAACAACTAGAGACACACAGAGAGAGAAGGGGGGAGAAAGAGAGAGAGACAGAGAGAGAAGGGGGGAGAAAGAGACATAGAGAGACAGAGAGAGAGAGAGAGAGAGAGAGGGTGTGGGGAGGGGGAGATAGAGAGAGAGAGACAGAGAAACAGAGAGAGAGAGAGAGAGGGGGAGAAAGAGAGAGAGAGATGAGGTGAGAGAGGGAGAGATGCAGAGAGAGAGGAAGGAAACATGGAAACAGACTTTATGGTGTAGTAAGACCAGGTGTAAGACCAGATGGGAAGACTAGTAGTAAGACCAGGTGTAAGACCAGGTGGGAAGACTAGTAGTAAGACCAGGTGTAAGACCAGGTGGGGAGACTAGTAGTACATACGCTCCAGAGAAAGGGACAACAGGATGAAACTAGAGGAGTGCCTGGACCAGCGTCATCTGGACCTCTGCTGTGGACTACATGAGACACACTGTGTTGGTTGATAATTAAAGGCTCAGTCATTATGACGCTGCTATAACACCAAGGAGATGATAGACAGTCTGGTGTGCTAGCACCAGCACCTGCTGTGGAAGCTAATTAACAAATTAACTAGTTGAGGCTCCCAAAAGGTTTAAATAAATTTCTCTATTATATTACTTTGTGTATTTCTCTATTATATTACTTTGTGTATTTCTCTATTATATTACTTTGTATATTTCTCTATTATATTACTTTGTGTATTTCTCTATTATATGAACATAGGCTACTTACCATGTTTAGACCACATAGACACAATATAATTAGTGCATAATCTAATTAGAGCAAATATGTGAAACATATTTCACATATTTCTGTAGCTTAAGAATATGTATTATGTATTATGTAATATGTAATATATAATATGTATTATGTATTATGTATTATGTAATATGTATTTAGAGCTGTGTGTAAGCAGCACTGTGTAGGGCTTTGGAAGAAAGGGTCTCCTAAATAAATACATCGTAAAATATCTCACATTCCTTTAGCTATCCTGTGTGGATAACCTGTGTTACTTCTTTTATATGTATATATATATATATATATATATATATATGTTATAACATATATATAACATATATATATATATGTTATATATATGTTATATGTATGTTCAAATCAGGCATCGGGGACCAATATTAGTATTTTTTTATGGCCTTAATTAACTGATGCTAGAATGATCAGTTCAACCTATTATTACCAGAGGAGCGAGAGCTGGGTTCTGGTTGTAACATGACATGAACTTTGCCAACTATCCAATAAACTGGTGTATACGATATTGGCAGGTGGAAGGTCTACTACACAACAACATGAGATAAGATGTACCAACTGTAATAACATCAATCCATCCATTCCTCTGGAAACCATTTTCCACTCAACCCGATTCTTACACCATGCATGTGTGTCAGAGCTACGCCCAAACTAACCACACCTCACAAGCAGCCTACCTCCGTTGACGTAGTCCAGGACCAAGCAGAGTTTCTCTGTAAGGAGCAGCCTACCTCTCCTCCGTTGACATAGTCCAGGACGAAGTAGAGTTTCTCTGGGGTCTGGAAGGAGTAGTGGAGCCCCACCAGGAACGGATGCTTCAGGCTCTTCAGCAACACGTTCCTCTCCGCCATGATGTTCTGTTGCTAACAGGACAGGAGAGGAGAGGCCATGATGCTTTGTAAGTTGAGGGTATCAGGACAACCCTAGGACCCGAGTGAGGATGTGTGTGTGAGTGATAATGTGTGTGAGTGATAATGTGTGTGAGTGATAATGTGTGTGGGTAATAGGGATGGTCTAATAATCGGTGGGTGGTATGAGAAACACCTTGAGGTGCCGACTGCGGTAGAAATGTCCCACACACCGGAGCGGCCAAACAGCCAGCAATCGTAGGCTATATTGTTGCTGCAGCCAATATTATTAATCAATAGGCCTTACATCTTCGTGATCTGAGAAGGTGGAAGCATTTCGTTGGATCTCCGACCGTCACAGGGCATGGCCATCCTCTCGTCTCCCTGACACATGGCCAGTTTGAGTCGGTCCGTTAAGACTAAAGCTTATATTCCCTCATATCTGTAGAGCGACACAAACTAGAACCAGAATCAAACTACATATATTATGTCTATATTATTATATTATATTATATATATTATATATTCTATACATTATTCTGACCCACCCCTAGTAAGGGTACTAAATAAAATAACTGTCACATCACCAAACTTTTAATTTGAAAGTGATCCAGAGTGCTTTGATCTGAAGTACTCGGAATCACTTTCAACTTCAAAGTGTCCGTGTTAAAGTATTAATATGAATGTGTATTATAGAGCTCCAGTGGGCCCTACTAGTACACCAGTACTAACACACCAGTCACCTGGCACGGTTGGAATGAGCTGCTGCTCTTTATAGTTGTATTGTTGTGTGAGCGAGGTTGAGTCGAGCGGGTACTGGGTTGGGTTACTCAGTAATGTTGTTGTGTTATCGTGTAGAGATAAGGGGGCAAATATGGTGTTGATCATATGAATTATTGTGTTGCTATTACATGTATTACTGTCTACTTCACCTGTAATCATCTGCTATATTCATTATTATTTCTATTGTTTATCAAGATGTATTTAATTTTCTATTGTTCATCAAAGACAGCAGCAGTGGCATGATATTAAAACAAGACACAAGTCAAAGCCTGTAAGCAGTATATAAACCCGTAGTTAATTAGGACTGTGATGTATATCGGGTTAGGGGTAGATGTGTCCATAGGGCTCGCTGGTCGGTTTATTTTGTGGGAGTTGTAAAGAGTCGACAGTACAAAGCACACGGCAGCAGTAGATTAGATACAGATCCTATCTCTGTGCTGATTGGTCAGTTCACTGACACCAGCCTAAGAGGAAAAACAAACCAATTTCCTTAAAAAGTGAAGGCAAAGGTATTGGTTGGGAAGGAAGTTAACGTTTAATTCCTTATTAGAGTTTGCGTTACTTATTAATGTTATTATTTCTTCAATACTAAACATCGGATTCATGGGAAGATTAGAGCTAACAAGAATCCAAATTAAGCATCAGATTTGTGTCTTTGTAGCAAGAGCAAAACCATGAGAAGACTTTAAGAACATGTTTAGCTAGAAAGACCCTAGTGGGGTTATGCTTGGGCTGAAAGATCCTAGTGGGGTTATGCTTGGGCTGAAAGATCCTAGTGGGGTTATGCTTGGGTTGAAAGACCCTAGTGGCGTTATGCTTGGGCTGAAAGACCCTAGTGGGGTTATGCTTGCGTACTAAAAAGAGAAGCGTGAATTCAGAACCAACCTCCTTCTTCTTCAGAATCACTTTCTTCTGCAGGACCTTGATGGCGTAGAACTTGTTGTCGGCTTTCAGTTTGGCGAGCAGCACCTGCGTGGGAGGGGCTTGTTTGTTAGTAAACAAAACAAGCGGCAGCCACCATGTTGACACGCGGCGTTATCAAGCCGCTGCCATCAGAGTCGCTCCTGAGAACCGCTGTGTGTGTGTGTGTGTGTGTGTGTGTGTGTGTGTGCAGCTATGCAACCTGTGGAAAGAGATGATGGTGTGAAATGTGAGAAGTGTGTGTTCATGCAGAGGGGACACAAGCGCAGGTGAACCAACGTAAGGCAGCACCGAGGACTTTAGATGGACATTCATAGATCGTTAGATCCTAGATCATAACCTCAGACCTCAGATCTCTGCCACCATTGTTAAATTAGACTAATACAAAGCGTTGCTTGCTGAACATTGAACACCGGTCTCATTTGTATTGATTTTAATGTGATTTCCCAGTCGTCCAGTAATGCAGACACAGACGACGTTAATGATTAATGAAGCGGTCAAGCACACTGGTAGCAAGTGGTCAGACTCTCTCTCTCTCAACCCCAACATAGACAGACAGACAGACAGACAGACAGACAGACAGATAGATAGATAGATAGATAGATAGATTATAGATAGATTATAGATAGACAGACAGACAGACAGACAGACAGATAGATAGATAGATTAGAGAGAACAGTATATATATAGTTATATATTATATAGTTATATGTTATATTGGTACACCCCTGATACAAACGACAGACAGAACCAACCTTTCCAAAAGTCCCTTTGCCGATGACGGCTAAGAAGTCGAAGTCGGTTGGTCTTGCACTGAAAGAAGCATCCGGCAAGTCAAGGAGACACCACCACTGTGTGGTGGTGGAGGTGGAGGTGTGGTTGGTGGTGGTGTGGGTGGTGGTGGTGGTGTGGTTGGTGTGGTTGGTGGTGGAGGTGTAGTTGGTGGTGTGGTTGGTGGTGGTGGAGGTGTGGTTGGTGGTGGAGGTGTGGGTGGTGGTGGAGGTGGTGTTGGTGGTGGTGGTGGTGGTGGGGGTGGAGGTGTGGTTGGTGGTGGAGGTGTGGTTGGTGGTGGTGGAGGTGTGGTTGGTGGTGGAGGTGTGGGTGGTGGTGGAGGTGTGGTTGAGGGTGGAGGTGTGGTTGGTGGTGGTGGTGGTGTGGTTGGTGGTGGTGGAGGTGTGGTTGGTGGTGGAGGTGTGGTTGAGAGTGGTGGAGGTGTGGTTGAGGGTGGAGGTGTGGTTGGTGCTGGTGGAGGTGTGGTTGGTGGTGGTGGAGGTGTGGTTGCTGGTGTGGTTGAGGGTGGAGGTGTGGTTGAGGGTGGAGGTGTGGTTGGTGGTGGAGGTGTGGTTGGTGCTGGTGGAGGTGTGGTTGAGGGTGGAGGTGTGGTTGGTGGTGGAGGTGTGGTTGGTGGTGTGGTGGAGGTGTGGTTGAGGGTGGAGGTGTGGTTGGTGCTGGTGGAGGTGTGGTTGGTGGTGGTGGAGGTGTGGGTGGTGGGGGGGGTGGGGTTGGGGGGGGGGGGGGGGGGGGGGGTGGGGGGGGGGGGGGGGGGGGTGGGGGAGGGGTGGGGGGGGGGGTGGGGTTGGTGGTGGAGGTGGGGGTGGGGGTGGTGGTGGTGTGGTTGGGGGTGGAGGTGTGGTTGGTGGTGGTGGAGGTGTGGTTGGTGGTGGTGGAGGTGTGGTTGGTGGTGTGGTTGAGGGTGGAGGTGTGGTTGGTGGTGGAGGTGTGGTTGGTGGTGGTGGAGGTGTGGTTGAGGGTGGAGGTGTGGTTGGTGGTGGAGGTGTGGTTGGTGGTGGAGGTGTGGTTGGTGGTGTGGTGGAGGTGTGGTTGAGGGTGGAGGTGTGGTTGGTGGTGGAGGTGTGGTTGGTGCTGGTGGAGGTGTGGTTGAGGGTGGAGGTGTGGTTGGTGGTGGAGGTGTGGTTGGTGGTGGTGGAGGTTTCAAGATTCAAGATTCAAGATGACTTTATTTATCCCGAGGGAAATTAAGGTGCAACAGTTGAAACAGAGGGGAATAAATGTACACTAATATACTTATATTAAATAATAAACAAGTAAACTAAACTAAACAACTAAGTATAAACTAAATATAAACTAAAT
>OOFB01034408.1:0-10628 GCA_900323305.1 Trachyrincus murrayi | reverse complement strand
GAATTTAGAAGTATCATCACATATTGTTGTAGTATATGGATATATGTGTCTGATCTTTCATTGACAAATCTAATTGTATCGCGCATTTCTAATGTGTGTCTGTGTATGTTGTGTGTGAACGTGTGTGTATGTTGTGTGCCTGCATGTATAACAGGTATGGGTTGATGCAGGAACTCAGATCTTCTTCTCCTATGCGATCTGCCTGGGCTGTCTCACTGCTCTGGGAAGCTACAATGCTTACAACAACAACTGCTACAGGTATGTAAGGAACTGACCGATATATTACACACATCTATATATATATATATATATATATATATCATATTGCCAATGGTTTCAAGTTACCGCTTTTAGTTACAGAGAGTAAAAACTTTGCATGCACTATTTTTCATTCAGCAGACCCGTTTATCCAGAGCGACTTACAGTGGATTATTTCGTGTTATAGTTAGTTAAAGTATACCGTTTAGCTTGCCCATTATTATCAATATGGTGTAACACTGGGATAGCCTCATTCCCCCGACATTCAAAACAAACCTTTATTGGCATCAGAGCTCCGGGTACACTTTTTTAACTTCTCTCTCTCTCTCTCTCTCTCTCGTCTTCCTTCCCCTGACGCCTGATATCTTGCTGGCTCTCTTGTGGCTGCGGGCCCCCAGGGACTGCATCATGCTGTGCTGTCTGAACAGTGGCACCAGCTTCGTGGCGGGCTTCGCCATCTTCTCTGTGCTGGGCTTCATGGCCTACGAGCAAGGAGTCCCCATCGAGGCGGTGGCGGAATCCGGTGAGCGTCGGTTCATTGTCGTACATTTGATAGTGAACGTTCACAGTGTTGAACACTCGTTACGGTGGATGGATACCGGACAGAGAACACATGCATTCACACAAACCCCAGAAACATCTCTAAACTCTAAACATCTAGCCTCCAAGACTACTACGGTATGACTTATTAAAGTCACCATCAATCATTTATTTCTTACACGACATAGCGAGCGAACACCAATCGGTTGCCTCGGGGCATGCCTTCTCCAGATGTAAGAAAACATGTTTGTCTGGTACAGACCCCAACAAATGTCACATCATAATTGTAATAGTTTCAGTGAAACTAATAATGAATCATATCGCAATCGCAATATCTTTACCCTATCATTCAGCCCTAACACACACACACACACACACACACACACACACACACACACAGTAAGTGCAAAAGAACATAGTCATGCTTGCTATGAATATGTCTCACTGTCTCTGTGGCCTCCTTTGACCACAGATGTATTGCGGTGCCCATACACTGACACTGGTACTCATCCTTGCGTGTCCAATGTTGTAAACATTCTGGATTCCCTTTTCATAACCTGTGATAATTAATGTGTGTGGCCAATTATGAAGGCAGATATCCCAAATACCAAGCCATAGCAAGTGAAATACCAAGTGAATACATTACCATACATTATCATCTAATTTAATCATCCTCATCATCATCCTCATCATCCTCATCATCATCCTCCTCCTCCTCCTCCTCCTCCTCATCATCATCATCATCCTCATTTAAACAGGCAATATGGCACGACAAAAACACACAGAGATATGTAGGCCTACAGATAGTGACATGAAGTAAAATCAAATAAATACATAAGAATACAAATAATTAGGTAGGATAAGTAGGATATAGAAAAGGAGAGACCCATAATACAGCAGGGAAATACCAAAGCAATTTAAAATAATAATAATAAATACAATTATAACAATAAATAAAAGATAAGATGAGAAATGGAAGATAGAATTATGTCATGAAACTAAGAACAGGGATGAGAGCAAAACAACCATAAATAAATAGATCATTGATCACCATGCTAACCAGGGTAGCGTGGTGTTGACAGTGACAGTAGAGCTGCTGTGTGTGACGCAGGTCCTGGGCTGGCCTTCATCGCCTACCCCAAGGCTGTTACCATGATGCCCCTCTCCCCCCTCTGGGCCTGCCTCTTCTTCATGATGCTCATCTTCCTCGGGCTAGACAGTCAGGTCAGAACCCAACTGAACTACATCACATTATTGCATCGGGAGCTTGCAGTTATTTTCAATGTGGATAAACCAATCCACCTCATATGTCTTGGTTGATAAACAACACAGAACTGTATCAGGTCATTGAACATTGAAATGACCTTGTCAAACTTCAAATCAATTGTAATTAGAGTTGATTCATTTGTCATAATAAAGGCATTACTCTCACAAATGTAGTTTTAATATTACAATTGGAATGCATAATAATGAACAGCAGGTACATAAAGATATGACAAAGCATTAGCTGTTTTTTGCAAAGATGTACAATTTGATTTGTGTTTCCCCAGTTTGTATGTGTGGAGAGTCTGGTGACGGCCGTGGTGGACATGTACCCGGAGACGTTCAGAAGGGGCTACCGCAGAGAGCTGCTCATCCTGGGCATGTCGGTGGCTTCCTTCTTCCTAGGACTCATCATGTGTACAGAGGTACCACACACCTGTCACCACGTACCAGCTGCACCGTGTAGCCACGTAGCCGGCGGGAGAGCGATATAGCAGCGTAGCCTATACATCCTGGATCCCAGGCGTTCCTCCTCGTGTCACGATGGAACACCTGGAATGAGATGCTTCCAATGTTGTGCATATATTGGCGAGAGAGGACTCCATCGGACTTCCGATGGAGCGATGTTCGTCCGGGGGGAGCCTGGGAGCAGTGTTAGAAAAGCACGTGGAGAGATTTGGATTCTAAGTCAACTAAATCTACACCCACAAAGTTGTTATTGTCCGTCTTGCTCCGGGGACTGACGTACACAGCTCATAGGAAGTGAGAGAACGGAAATTGCGTTTCGGTAGAAATATATATACGATAAAACTCATGACCTTCTCTAAGCCTAAGCGATGTGGCAGTATGGAGCCATAGCAGTATAGCAGTATAGCGGTATAGCAGTGTAGCAGTATAGCGGTATAGCAGTATAGCAGTATAGCAGTATAGCAGCGCAGCATGGTATAATGGTCTGTTCTGGGACAGGATAGGTTAGAAAATGTTGAGAATACTCTGCGTGATCTTCTTTCAAGACGTGAAATTAAAAAGAGTTCGAAAAAACATGTTTGAGCGACATGAAATGAAATCTATGATTTGTTTGGGGAACCTTGAACTTGTTAAGTACCTTTAAATCAGTCGTCTTTTTTTGTAAGAGATATAATAATATTCATCTTGGTCAGCGTCATCATCATCATCATCATCATCATCATCATCAATGTCATCATCTCCATAACGCCATCATTTTCATCAACATCAGCAAAACATGAGTCTGAGGTACAGTATAGATTTTGAACATCTCTTGTATTAAATAGTTCTCAGTGTCATATGCTATATGTGTTCAATATAAATGTTCTCTATTACACAGAGATTTCTTTCCTTCTTACAATGGTAGCGCCTCAATTGATTGTATGTCTATATGCTGAGCCTTAACTAGATAGCGTAACTATTTGTGAAGTTACGCTAAATTACACCGCAATCTCAAACTATTATTCTAAAGCAAAAAAAACGAATTTATTAAACATTAGGGAATAAACAGGTAACATGTTAATTTGTTAATAACCATTTATTGCATAAATGAAAGTAATTATTAACATATTTGGTTGCATATGTTTGCAGATTATTTAACACAGACTCATTATTTAATGAAATATTACAAAGAAATGTTATGTCAGCTTTAAGTCATATAGAGGGTGTTTTGTATGTGTGAAACCTTAGATCATTACAGTTTTCTATGGTGGCTGATTGACTGCTGTCTTGTCCAATCAGGGCGGAATGTACGTGTTCCAGTTGTTTGATTCGTACGCAGCGAGTGGCATGTGTTTGCTGTTCGTGGCCATATTTGAGTCTATATGCATCGGCTGGGTCTATGGTAAGATATACTGGTTACTACCATGGTATGTATATTGTGGAGTATCTGTGCAGTCTATCTATGTTTGTTATTTACAGTTTATGTAACAACAATTCAAATATGTCACATCCTAAAATATGTATTTTTCTTTTCTTCTCTCAAATGGATGCATGGCACCAGTTGTCAACACTCAAAGCAATGCACAGCATGCTTCTGCTCACATTACTACTCCTTCATTGCCCTCTGCTGGACAACACTAAAACACATATTCATTCACTGAAGTGCAGTAGTCCTTTACTCTAATGAAGTCAAAACACACCCGCATACGAAGTCCTGGGTCAATGTAAAAGCTACACTATGGTTGAGTAACTGCCAGTGCTAACATTTCTGTTGATAAGTAGTCAGCTTCTTGTAGTAGTAGTAGTAGTAGTAGTAGTAGTAGTAATAGCAGTGGTGGGTAGTAACGCACATAAGTAAAAAAGGTTTTTTTTTAAGGAACGGGTACTTTCATGTTCTAAATGCAGGGATTGAGTGTAGGGGGGGGGGCGTGCGAGGAGCACACGTACTGCAGAAGAGAGGGGTAGAGAGGAAGAGTAGGAGAGAGAGAGAGAAGGGGTAGGTGAGGAAGAGGGGGGTAGAGAGGAAGAGAAGGAGAGAGAGAAGGGTAGGTGAGGAAGAGGAGTAGAGGAAGAGATGGAGAGAGAGTGGGAGATTGTTCATATCTCAATTGGCTATCCTTATTTGTTTGATTAGCCTACCTGCTCTACTTCATAAAAAAGTAGTTCATTATTTTGCACTGGCCCACACACCCTAAAAAATATTAAAATGGAAAGTAACTTTGAGTAATTTATTATTAACCAGGAACCTTTTTACTTTTACCTGAGTAGGTCATTTTTACTCATCGAGTCATTTCTTTATGGGAGTAATTGTACTTTTACTTGAGTACAGATTTTCTCGTAGAAGTCTGCTTCTTGTGACCACTCTGTGTCTTCCAGGAAGTGACAGGTTCTACGACAACATAGAGGACATGATTGGCTACAAGCCTGTCTTCTTCATCAAATGGTGCTGGATGATCCTAACCCCGGGCATCTGTACGGTGAGTCCACTCCAAAACATGACACACACCGGCACGCCGGGTCGACTGAAGACGAGAATAAACCACACCAAAACATCATGCGTACGCAACGTGGCGTGCTGTGGTTCAAAAGAGTTGTGAAGGATCGACAAGGCTGTGGACGTTTCTCCGCCTAGCGCCCTCCCGCTAACGCGGTATACAGCCTGGCGCTTTTGATCCTTTTGAGGCTTGATCTTTTTGTATAGCTGACATAAATGCTACACTTTGATCGGCTCTCAACGAAGAGGTCAGTGGTTGAGTTTCTGTTTTGTTCACGTCGACTCTGAAAAACCCTCAAGAGGCCGCTCTTTACTTCACTCGCTACACGCTGGAATATTGAACACATGGTCGTATACGTTTCCTTTTACGTTGTTTTGCTGTTATTGATTGTTAAATTGATAGCCATTATAACATGTGATGTACTCTGAATACGTTTCCCTTTGTGTGCTCTCTGCAGGCCATCTTCCTGTTCTTCCTGATCAAGTACAAACCTCTGAAGTACAACAACGTGTACACGTACCCCGACTGGGGCTACGGCATCGGATGGTTCATGGCCATGTCCTCCATGGTCTGCATCCCACTGGGCATCATCTGGATGATCTGGAAGACGCCCGGCACCTTCAGCGAGGTAAACGCTGTGGCCCTGTTCACGCAGGAGAAATATCTAGATTGTACGATTCATCAACACGCTCACAACCGTCTGATACGGGCTTCAGGTTTGTCATCCATGGTTTTCACAATCTCAGAGAATGGGCGGAGGCGTAGCGGCCGTGGGGTACCGGTTTACTTACTTTGGATAATGGTGCGATCATGTTTCATAAGAGCAATGCCTAGGGATCTTACAGTAGTATCGTGAGAAAAGTAGGCACAGCGTGGCGATGTTTCCGATACATTTGCATGTGACGGCCCCTTGCCTTTTTATTGGTTGACGACCGGTGACGTGAACTAAGTACGTGACTTGACAACACTTCCGCCAGAGATTCTGTCGGTTGTTGTCCACGTCTCTCGTACAACCGTCGGTCACCGCTTGTGTAGACGAGTAAACACCTCTCCTCACAACCGTTTTCAGTTTGTGATTCAAAAACGCCGGTGTAAACGAGGCCTGTGTCATTTTTGGTAAAATACTGACATTATTACACTTAACATTTAACTTCAAAGTTCATTCTTGCTTTATGTTTCACTCTCTGTGTTTCTCTAAAAGGGTTGGTGAGTCGAAGTAAGAGGAATTGGACACAAAACTAAAGTAGAATAGAGAGACTAATGCACTGTGAAAAGGTCAGGTATTTTATTTATGGCACCTTAGTGATTGTGCGTAAGGTTCAGGCGAGTTCCAGCTAAATGCCAAAAGTTTGCATTCACGACCATGAAATGAAGTTTGACTTCCACAACGTACACTCAGAACATCACAGCAATCCTTCCGTTGAAATGTATATATATCGGAATGAAAGTGTTCTCATTATGGTTTAACTGGAATGTTTTAACTCATACAATCTCAAAAAGAAGAGAAGTCTTGTAAATAATGTTAAATGCGTTGAATCTTGCTTCAACATGCATAAGGAATAATAATGTCACATCTCTCTCGCTCTCTCTTTCTGTCTCTCTGTCTCTAATAATAATGTCACATCTCTCTCTCTCCCTCCCCGTGCTCTCTCTCTACAGAGGATGAAGAAGTTGACAACACCGAGTCCAGACCTGAAAATGAGAGGGAAACTCGGAACCACGAGTCCTTACGCTGTCAACGACGCGAAGCAAAAGGCTGACGGGAAAGTGTCCACCCTCACAGAGAAGGAGACTCATTTTTAACTGCACCGACCAAGCTGCCTGCCATTTAAACAACAACAATCATCACGGGAAATAAAAAAAACGGAAGTTCAACAACGATGGTATCTCCCACACCAGCTTAATTGGAAGTGAAAACAAAATGGAGTTTGCTTTGTTTTGGGTTTTGGTTTTTTTCAAAACGAAAAAAAGTGATCAAATGTCTAGTGCTGCCTCTGTTTTGCACAACAATTGTGCAAAAACGTGTTCTTTATTTTATCTTAACACTATGACTAAAAGTCTTTCCTTTCTGTTTTCTTAATGATTAATATTTGTAAAAAAATAAAACAAAAAACAGCAAAGGAAGACATAGGTGGTGAAAGCAGTATCTGTGACACGTGTCTATGCCTTTAGGACAAAGGCAATGTGTTGTAAAAAGGTTTACACAATTTTCTTTTTATGGCAACGTGCTTTCACGTTTCTTTTCTCTTTTAGTTGCTAGGTAAAAATCCATCTTAATATGTAGCAGTTATGAGACCCATAGTCTGGTGCATCATTCAACACTTGTCCTAAGACTTATAGGAGAGCGATGTGAAATCAAAAATAAGTTAAACGAGTCACATCGACAGAGTTCTGCCGCTGACACATCTTGATGTGTTGTTTTTCGCATCTCTTCCCGATAAATAAATCGCTTCGCAGCTAATTTGATTTCCGGTTTTGGCGGAAGGACTGCATTTGAAAACTCTGAATTAAATAGGATGCGAAACCACCATGGCAGAACTCATTCAGACAATTGTGCACTCATGACTCAGTTTTAAAACGTTTTTAATTCCACCCCTCTCGGTCTCAGAGTGAAAGGCCTCACGGCGCTCCCTGGAGCTGTGTTCGACTCGCAGGTTGAGTCTAAAACACACACCCCCCCCTCTCTCCCTCTCTCCCTCTCTCTCTCTCTCTCTCTCTCTCTCTCTCTCTCTCTCTCCCCACACACACACTGCCCTCCTATAAGTCCCCGGTTCCCTGCCATTTCACAGTAATTACGTTGAGCCTAACGCACAGTGACAGACAGACAGATGTGTATCCTCCCCTGCCTTTCTTTATCTCCACAAGGGAAGAGAATAGAGATGAGACATCCTTAACGACGATGCCTTTTCCTTGTGTTCATCCTCTTCCTCTCTCGCCACCTTCCTCGCGACCCCTTTGTCTGTCTTTTTTCTTTTTCTATATGTCGTCTTTTTTCCCCTCATACTCTTATGTTACATTCGAGGCACAAACGGTGACACCGTCGTAATATAATTGTGAGCCAAATGTGTGGGTGTTGGTCCCACATTTTCTTTTATCGGTTGATGATGATACGTGGGAAGGAGGATGCTTGGGAAGATCCAAGCGTGTGATTTAAAGCGTGTTTTGTCACCCCTCTCCGAATGAATAAACCAGCGGTAGCAGAGATTAGATGTTTAGATTCCAGAAGCCCATCGTAGGGGGTGGGGGGAGGCGGGACTCTGCAGTGAGCGAGAGCCAATGAGCTGGTCTCATCCGAGTCTGCGTTGAGTTGACGTCCTCTGTCATTTATTTCTCCTCGCTTGCTTCGTTTGTGTCCTCTTTTGCTGGTGTTCGTTCTCTCTTTCTTGCCTTCACACAAAAAAAATGAAATCAGAGGAGAATGTGGAAGAGGGAGCCAAAAGAAAAAAGGTTTCTCTGTTTACAGTTTTTTTCAGGAGGGGGCGAGTAGGAAGTTGAAGCGACGATGAGCAAAGGAAGTGATGAAGGAAGGAAGTGAAGCGATGAGGGAGTGTTAAGGAAGTGTATTTTTCTAGAAAGAAGCCCCGCCCACCGTCTAAAACCCTCTGAAACACGTCGTGATTTGTTCCCTAAAGTGTGATCGCCTGCCCTTAAGTCAGTATTGTGTGCACTGGAAACTGTAGCCTGTTGTTTAACACTGACCACATAGATGTATTTTATTTTTCTTATTTTGATATGCAGCTCAAAAGTTAGAGGAATATAATTAAAAAAAACAAAAAAACATTGTTTGACTGTTGCATACTGTTACACATGTTTTGATGAATTCACAGGACACGCAATCTGTCTGCTTACTCGTTTTAAAAAAATAAATTTAAAAGAAAAATAATCAACGTTGTTTGACTTTTCAATCCATCTATCCATCTATCTATCTTTCTGTCTCGTCTTGTCTATCTATCTGTCCGTCTATTTGTCTGCCTGTCCGCCGGTCCGTCTGTCATATTTCCAGACTCTTAAACTCTGTGTGAAGACGTAATGACGTACTCTGTGACTTCTTCTGTGAATCACTGATGTCATTAAGATGCAGAGGGCCTGTCACCGAGAGACGTACTTAATGAGGAGCCCTAGCCACAGTGTGTGCCTGCACACAGACCTTTGCAACTACACACGCACGCTGGGACTCTATGTGTGCACTTACATACACAAACATACACACATCTGTGCATGCATGAGTGTCTATCTATGTGTGTGTGTCAGTGTGTGTGCCTGTGTCTCTATGTGTGTGCGTCATTCTGTTCTGCCACGCTTCAGAAGTCAGCTGTAGGTACTCTGCCTTGAAGGTTGACATGATCCACTAGATGATGAGATGTAAACCTTGTTTTCCTCTCGCGTGACCTTGGAGTTGCATGAGTTTGACGTGATCACCATCCACAAACCCGTACCTTTTCTTCTTAACAATTTAAACGTCGGGATATCATCGCAAAAGTATATAGCACAGTGTCTTATTGTCGCATTACTGCATTATACACACACTATTGTATTTATATTCTCGATCACACCTGGGGTACATCTCCCTGCTGCTGCACCAAGTGACCAGAATATGTGCATCACCTGGGCATATTCTGTGCAAAAAATAATGGTGTAGAACCCATACCTTAAACCACACAATATATAAAATCGCACAAAATGAATGAATATCGTATCGCAATATTTACAGAATCGCAAAATATCACATCGGCACTCAAAGATCGTTGATGGACTTTGGCGTAATGGGATACCATGAAGGACATGGAGGACATTATGGATCCAGGGCAACCTCCAGGACATGTAAAGAATAGAGCGCTTGCATCCATAGACACAGGCCACCAAAAACCTATCAGTCTATTCCTGAGAGGGGCATGAGGAAGGTGTAAATAACCAGGCTCCATCATCATCATCATCATCATCATCGCTTCACAGTTAAAACCATAAAATTGCCTTTTGTCAGACAGAGGAAAATCAGGCGCACCAGATGTTTGTGGATCTTGTGTACCGTTGTGCAGCCATCACAGAGTACATCTCAGCTACACGGAGAACTCTTGTCACGCCACTTGTCTTGATCCTCCATGCCCAAAGAAACTAATCTTTAGTGCTATTTGGAGGTGTTGTTGATCGCACACAGAGGTCAGAATGGGGCCGAAGCGACAACTGTGAAAAAGCAAAGGTCACGGCATTTAAAGTCAACGCTATGAAGACAGCCCAGACACACGCTGCTTATTATTATCGCAAGAGGTGAGAAAACGCAAGAACATGTAGCGCATGAAGACAAGAATAATACAGACAGCAAAACAAAGGCATACTGAGCGATGCATGTATATACAGCCGAGGAGGAAGGCAGATCCACGACAATGTTAAGATTGCAAAAAAATACATACAAATGAAAGCAAGTCAAACAGAAAAATCAGGAAAGGCATAGCCCTTTCCCGGGGCCCTTAAGAGGGCATAACGGATTAGTTCACACACACACACACACACACACACACACACACACACACACAGTGTTATCAGCCAGGGCTCCAGGACGTAGCTAAGATAGGAAGACAGCCACGCTCCGCCCAAACCCCATCCTAGCCTAAAGACCGCAGCAACCTA
>OOFB01034394.1:0-12410 GCA_900323305.1 Trachyrincus murrayi | reverse complement strand
TGCTGATGCATGCTGATGCATGTGTACAGGGGTATATTAACGTCTGTCAATGTTTCTCTTGTGCTGCGCTTGATGTGCTATCGGTGTCTATTTCTGCTCGTGTATCATCCGTTTGTATGTTTACACTATTGCGAGGATTCTCTATAGTATTCATGTCGTCCGAATCCCAATAACAGCCCGATGATGACGACGACGAAGATGAGCCGGCCGATGCAGATGATGATGTTCCCGGCATGGAGGTGGTCCTGCATGAGGATAAAAAGTATTATCCTACAGCAGAAGAAGTCTACGGGCCAGAGGTGGAGACCATCGTCCAGGAGGAAGATACCCAACCCCTCACAGGTCTGTTACACGAAACAAAGCACACTGTGAATAACAAGACACACATGCTGCCGTGGCGACACTTGACCTTCAAAGCAGGCTGACTGAATGGATAGTAGTAGTGATGCACCGTTCGATCGGCCATTGATCATTATCGGCCGATATACGCCCTAAATGTGATTGGCCGATTACAGGAGCCCATCACGTGACTCAAAAACTATTGTGCACAAGACGAATTGTGCACAAGACGTCTTGTGCACAAGACGAATTGTGGACAAGACGCGCCGTCATTATGTTCACTGAGACAATTAATGCTTGTCTAGCATTTAACGTAATCCCTCTTTAAATTGCCCCGACTCTCAATAAAGGTAGGCTACACCATAGACGTAGACCGCTGATCTCGGTTATAGGACGCAATAGCCAGCCTGCATGAAAATACAAACATAAGGATGTCTCTAAGCGGCATAACCCAAGCGTTATGTAACCGAACGATCGCAGCCGCAGTACTTGCATGTCAACATAGTTCCTACAATGTGAAGCTTTGGCTCAATTTATTCATCCCAATGGTGCATTCATCAACTTGTTTCCGTGTGCGCAAAACCCCTTAAATATATCCCTATCAATAACGAATGAAGAGTATATGCTACCGTTGATTAACAGTTTTAATGTCTTTCTAGTCATCGTTTTAATGCGCTCTATTTCCATACTTACTTCTATCTGCTTCTTTCAGAGCCCATCATCAAACCTGTGAGGAATAAGCAGTTCACTCTGATGGAACAGGAGCTGCCACAGACGGTTTATGACATGGAGTAAGGACTCAGAACGCTTCACATTGAGGCAGTACTACACAGAAACACACAGACGGTTTATGACATGGAGTAAGGACTCAGGACGCTTCACATTGAGGCAGTACTACACAGAAACACACAGACGGTTTATGACATGGAGTAAGGACTCAGGACGCTTCACATTGAGGCAGTACTACACAGAAACACACAGACGGTTTATGACATGGAGTAAGGACTCAGGACGCTTCACATTGAGGCAGTACTACACAGAAACACAGACGGTTTATGACATGGAGTAAGGACTCAGGACGCTTCACATTGAGGCAGTACTGCACTGAAACACACAGACGGTTTATGACATGGAGTAAGGACTCCAAGGTATATATGTACCTGTTAACAGGTGTCTTCATGTCAATGCGATCTCTCCAAATGCAACCAATCAGGTTTTTAATGTTGGCGTTGGCTTGGTATCTACAGCAAAATCGGATTCATTCATTGATTGATTGTTGATTGTTTTTTTCACAGATTTCTCGCTGACCTAATGGACAGTCCAGAGCTGATCCGTAATATCACCCTCTGTGGCCATCTGCACCATGGCAAGGTCAGACCGCACCTGCTTATTACTGTTATTGCTACGATTGCTACTACTGTTTAGGTGTGGCAATCACCAGAGGCCCCGCGATACGTTATTATCACGATACTTAAGTCACAATACGATATTATCACGCTACTTAAGTCACAATACCATATTATCACAGTACTTGAGTCACGATACGACATTGCGATTTGAAACATTTTGCAATATGCTGAGTATTGCGTTAACGTATATTGTGATATATTGCGATTTATTTTTCAACTGCAAATGATGTCTCTAAAGGAAAACTTTGGCAACATCTGTTTTATCTAATAAGAAAGTTTTCATTCTGTTCATCTTCAATCAGACCTTTGACCTCACCAGAAAATAACCTGGCACCATCTAGTGGACTGAAAAAGCAATCGATTTTATTTTTCTTATTCGCATTCGGAACCTTGTTTAAAGCTTGCAGGCTGAGGCGGCTGATGATGGACAGAGATTCCGGTCAGAGAATCAGGCTCTTGGAAGCAATATTTCCTTTAATCTTCTTTATTAGCACTCGAGTGTAGTATACAGGTAGGCGGGTTGGGTGTGTGTGGTCTGCGAGAAACAATAACATACATGTATTAGACCATCACTACAGTATTAACACACGATCATACCACTATCAGTGGTTGATAAGATGGCAGTTAAGACAGTGCTAAATATGCAATAACACTGTATGCTCTCATCTCACTACACTACAGGGTGAACATGGTCTAGGTTTAACCAATACACAGTTATAAACGTTAATCTCGATCAGGATACTGATTACAAATCAGATAATTAATGAGCTTCGTCGTTTCCCGTCTTCCGAATATCAATCAAGATGAAACGAACTTGTCACAAATGTCAATATAAGTAAAAAAAGTAAATATATTTGGTCACATGTGCTTCATAAACTCACACCATAACAAAGAAATTAAAAAACAAATGCGGTCGGCGCGACTCCACAATCATGAGCTGCAGCCCCTCCACTTATGTAATTTAACGGTGACACATTCAAATTGAGCAAATATTGGTGAAAAGGGTTATGAGGCTGCCATACTGGTACTACACCAGCAGAGGTCGCTGTTTGCCTTTCTCATAATTCTTGTACCAAAAAGTTGCATTTGTATTCGCAAAATATAGTGATACTATGCTGTATTCTTTCTGGGTTTTTATCCACCCGTACTACTGTTGTTGTGTTCAAGAGCTTATGCTAATACAGCCCGGTCTATAGTGAGCTTATATACTGAATGTTTCTCATGGTGTTTTCATACAGACTTGTTTCGTTGACTGTCTGATCGAGCAAACGCACCCAGAGATCAGGAAGAGGGACGACGTCGATGTGAGTGCCCTGTGTGTGTGTGTGTGTGTGTGTGTGTGTGTGTGTGTGTGTGTGTGTGTGTGTGTGTGTGTGTGTGTGTGTGCGCGTGTGTGTGTGTGTGTGCGTTCCCCAGATGGGCGAGCACCCTGGGTCAGTATGGCCAGTGTGTGGCGGAGGTGAGCGAGCTGTCCCAGGCCTCCTGCTCCCCGGCCTCCCTGGTGCGGCTGGCCCAGTATTACGCCAGCTGGGCCCAGCTCCGAGATGCACTGCTCCTGCACTGGAGCCCACTGGGTGAGAGACAGAGAGAGAGAGTGTGTGTGTGTGTGCGTGCGTTAGCGTTTGTGTTAGCACTAGTAGCTTTGATGTTCATTCTGTTGAGAAGAGCTTCAGCTTTTGTGTGCGTATGTAAAAAGGTAGTGTGTAGGCGTGGTGAGAGTGATGGAGGTGTATCTAGGATGTGTTTGTCTTGTCAGAGCACGGATGTACCCAAGCATGTATCACTGCATGCTAGCAATGTTGTGTCTGTGCGTGGTGTGCGTGCTCGCTTGTTCTGGGTCGTGTGTGTTGTGTGTGTGTGTGTTGTGCTCATGGCTTCCATGTGTAGATGTGTTCTCATGGTCTCCCCTCTGTGTCGTCTAGGTGTGGTGGAAGTGGTGGTCTCGGATGACTGCCCCCTCTATTCCCTGATGCTCAAAGTCCTGCCGGCGCTAGCCATGGGTAACACACACACAAAAACCGACATGATTACCAGAAAAACAATTTCTTACACACACACACACACACACACACACAAATAGCCAACTCAAACAGCATACCCAAGGTACAGACTGTAGACACAGTATAATAGTGAGTCTGGTATAGACTCGCTACCTGCTGGGTCTCATCCAGGCTTTTTACAACCACTTACTGAAATATTTAGTATGTTCCTGAACATTTAAGATGGACTCTGGCAACAATGATAAGATAACACTTTATTAATCCCGTGGAATTGAGCTGTTACAGCAGCACATGGAGAGGGTTTCAAATGGTAGATAAGACACTTTATAAGTGAATAAGTCACCCGTAAATAAACTGTGCTCCGTCTGTATCTTTTGGTTTCCACAGGGATGGCCAGAGCTGCACGATTATGACAAATAACGATTATGAAATATAATTGTGATTATTTTGCCAGATATTGGGATTGCGATTAATCATTACGATTAACAGATTAGCGATTCAATTAATATTCTGTGGCACCTACTGTATATAAAAAACTATAATAATAATAATAAAGCAATTGCTGAGTTGTAATGGTTTGTAATGTGATTTTACTGTAATGGGCAAATTAATTGCAACCTTTCACACTAATTTCAGAGGCCAATCACGATTTTGTTTAATATGCAGTTGTGCAGACCTAGCATATGCACATACGCACATACACACATACATCATGCAGACGAATGTCAATATGATGTTTCGTTTTGATGTTTTGCTTTGCAGGAAACTCTGTGATTGTTGTTCCTGGTCTGAGCACCGCCCCATCAACTCTCCTATTGGCCCAGCTTTTTACAGAGGCGGGACTCCCTGCCGGGGTCCTGAACGTTCTGACTGGGAGCGCCGTGTCTCTGGGGGCCGCCGTGGCTCGCAACCCCTCCGTCAGCTCTGTGGCCTTCAGCGGCAACAAACAGGTGTGTGTGTGTGTGTGTCAGAATGTTGTCACTGGCCGGTGAATATGTGGGGCCACTGTCTTATTATTTAAAACTATTTAATTATTGGTATTATACTTTTTTTTTTAAGTAAACCAGCGTTTTAGCAGGATCACTCCATAAAAACATGCGACGTGAGGGGAAAGCAAAGTCGTACACAGACACATGCGGTTACATAGGAGCGTCACACTCGCTCCATCTAGGGAGCTCTAGCCAATAGAAAACTACCTGATAATGGAATAGCATTGTGGAGTGTGTGTTGTTGGTGGCTGGTTTAAGCAGCCTCACCTGGTCCGAGTCAGGCTGGTTAGACTCTGGGGCTGCTGGGTGAGGCTGCACACCTGTGGGGCATTGGCCAATCAAGGCCCACAGGTTAAACCAGCCACCACACACACACTCAGGAGGAGCGCTAGCATGTCAGCACCACCTGCTCTGCCTGTTCCCGTAAACTCTACAATAAACCGGTTTAACCATCGTCTGCCTCTGTCCTGCTACTGGAAAGCCATTGTAGATGGCCTCTTGTATTTTACAAAGAATTTCCCCCGTTTAACAACTGTATATATTTTGGTCGAAAATGAGACAAATCTTCAGCAACACTTTTTGAGACTCGAACAGAATGGTTTTCAACTGAAAAAGGTGATTTATTTTTTGTTGTTGGTGATTTTTAAAAGCTGAAGTACTTTCAGCTGGTCACCTTCTCTGATGTCTCCGGGTGTCCCCACAGGACGGCGTGGCGTTGTGTAAGACCACAGCGGGCATGGGCGTGGCCGTCTCCGTGACGACCTCCGTGGGCGCCGCCTGCCCCTTCATCGTCTTCGAGTCGGCCGACATCGACAGCGCGGTGGACGGAGCCATCGAGGCCGCCTTCAAGAAGAGGAAGGAGGTGAGAAAGCACATGGATGGGAACACGATGAGCACGCGGTTCGCACGCCTGTTACCACCAACATATGCTGTGATATTCATTTGTCATTTGTAGACTTTTAGATTTCTAGCTTTTTTATAGACAAGTGCATAACCATGCATTATGTCTTCAAAAAAAACAACTATGTATTTAATATAATATAAAATACAGCAAGGTGACTATTTGAATGTGGCTTGGATGAACTACAATTTGATTGGGTGCATAAATCGCATTTACGTATCGGTGTAATTGTTTTGAGAGTTTATGCAGAATATTCATGCATATTTCATGAATGAAGTGTGTATGAATATTTACTTGCTAGACGAACCCGGATGAAGGGTTGGCTTATTCAGTGGTCTGCTTTGCAGAGGAAGGAAATCAACCCTGGCAGTGCTTTGCCATTTGAGTTGTACACCAGAAACAAAACATTCCAGTATGTTCTTTTAGCCTCGACGCTTTATGAAACCATTCCTCAACGTGGCAGGCAGACAGTGCAGAGAACCTAGACCAGGATTGTTATTACGACTCCAGCTTCTTTGTGTTTTCGTTATATTTTTTTCACCCAGTTCCTCTGCTCCCAGGTCCAGTGGGTGCTGTGCGTGCAGGAGAGCGTGATGGACAGCGTCGTGGCCCGACTGAGGCTGCGCATGGCCGGACTCAAGTGTGTAGCCCTGCCCAGCGAGGCCGACCGCTCCCTGGTGGAGGCCGCAGTACAGGGGGCCCAGCAGCAGGGGGCCACGGTGAGTCGGCTCACTGCACTTTTGATTATGAATAAAATAACGGATTCACTTTTTGCGCATTGAGCAGCTTCTCTTAAAATCGAGTTAAACTTTGGCCCGCAAATGCAAAAACTATTGACTTATCTATAGCTGTTATTTTAGTGGCGTACCATAACACTGCTTTGCCATAATATTAAGTGATGCCACCTAGTGGCCCCCAGTGGTCTGCGGGGTTACTGCAGGTGTTCAGCCACATTTTTATTTTCCATCTTTTGTTATTAAGACAATGTTTTTGGTAATGTATTTATATGGATACAATTTGTAATTACTGTCATATTTATAGCTAGCAACCAAGTAACCACGGCCTGCAGCACAACACTTTTGAGATGCAGGAAGTGGAACGCTGGGAACCCATGCCTTGGACGGTACACCGTTACATGAACGGTGTACATTCATGTAACCGTTACATGAATGTGTGTGTGTTTACTGTGTGTTTACTGTTTGTGTTTGTGTGCTCCTGTATAGCTGATCCAGGCTTGTGGGCCCCCCGCCACCGGGCTCCAGTACCCGGCCACCGTACTGTGTGGTGTGGCCCCCTCCTCGCCCTGCGTGACCAGCCCCCCCCCCGGGCCCCTGCTGCCCCTCATGTCGTTCAGGAGCAACACAGAAGGAGTGACACTGGGTAAGACCTGAATACAGAATACATTATTATTTTGAGAAGAGCTCAACATAGTGTGTGTGTGTGTGTGTGTGTGTGTGTGTGTGTGTGTGTGTGTGTGTGTGTGTGTGTGTGTGTGTGTGTGTGTGTGTGTGTGTGTGTGTGAGAGAGAGAAATAGATTTCTTTTTAAGGAAAACCAAACCCTAAAACAACTTATTTTAGATGACAAGGGATGTAGTGGGTTACATACTAGTGCTATGGATTGATCCTGGTCCAGGGTTACATACTAGTGCTATGGATTGATCCTGGTCCAGGGTTACATACTAGTGCTATGGATTGATCCTGGTCCAAATCTCCACTCAAGTGCACTGTTTCTTTTTTTAAACATTGGATAAGATGTATATATAGACTCAAATTCACATGCTATTGCATCCATTAAATCAGTTTTGGGTTACCAGGTAACACCCACCAAAGCAAAAGCCTAAACAACAATATAGCCCCGCCCCTGAATGGAAAAAGAAGTCTTTACCAGAAGGCCTTTTTGACATTTTGATAGTGAGGGGGACTTGCTCAAACAGGGCGTTTGGTTTTCCTTTAATGTTTTTTGTGGGTTTTCCTTCTCCCAGGTAACCACAGTCCTCATGGCCATGCAGCCTCCATCTGGACAGAAGACCTCACCCTGGCTCTGGAGGCTGCCAAGAGGTGCTCACACACACACTTACACTTTTATCTTTCTATAAGCCTTTCCTCGTTCACTTTGTTCATCCCTTAGTGCTTCCACTTAAGTCTGTCTGTCTGAGGCACAGCATCTAACTATAAACAGAGGAGTCTCTGTATGTCTGTCCCTCGCTTTTCTCAAACACTGTTCATCCGATCGACTTCACACTTGGCGGGTGTATTGCTGAGGACCCACGGAGGTGCAGTGTCGAGTGCCAGCTCTTGAGATCTACGGGACATTATTTATTAGTTAGTGCGTTACTACCGCCAGAAGTACACACAGTGTAGTGCATTGAGAGTGGACCCCTATTAACTGTTAACACCGCCGAACGGCATGCTGGGTACAGCTCGCTCTCCGTCACTCGCTACAGTACATTCAAGAACAGATGAAGGACAGACCGGAGAGACCGGAGATGTTACATTGTAGCAAAGTCAAACATTTCAAGCATCAGCGATGTCACTTTCGTAATGAACGCTTTTGTACCCGGAAATAGCCTGGTCCCAAATCGCTAGCTCTTAGCAATGATTATCTCACGTTTGCTATCTATAATTAGAGGAGTCTCTGTATGCATGTAAGTAGAAACGTTTTGAACGGGCACTGCACTAGTGCTATAAGATAAGATTAACTTTTTCCTGTCATGGGAATAATCCTGTGAGAGAAATTCAATTTTGCTGTTCTGAAATTCAGAGCAGCAAAGTACAGAAATCAAGTGCAAGTCAAAAGCAGAATAACAATAATGATTAGATAACCAGATGTGTTTCCGGTTTAGCCTTTTCAATGTTTTAGTACTGATCAAACATTGTAACGAGCCCTCTCTGTCTCTCTGTCTGTCTCTCTCCGTTTCTGTCCTAACCTCAGCCTGTCTGTGGGCTCGGTGTGGGTCAACTCCCACTCTGTCTGTGACCCCTCGCTGCCCACCAGTGGACACAAGGACAGCGGCACCTGTACGGACGGAGGACAGCAGGTGAGACGGGGATCCTCTCTTGGGTGCGCAGCAGAATTCAGAGATGTGGTTTTAGCAGTACAGAACAGTTCATCTGTGGTTTGGGTTAGAGTTACCCTGGTCTGACCCAACGCATTGCTTATACCGGTCTAGCTCCCTCACTCACAGTTTGCCGTCAGATTTATGGTTGCAGCCAGTCATTGGTTCATTGAGCTGCCCGTTCTGCCTTTCTTGACTTACTCTTTTTGACTCGTGTCAAGACCAATCCTCCCAATCATAGCTTAAGCGCCACCCCTGACTTGTGATTGGCCAGCCTTAACTGTTGGGGTCATTCCTCCCCAACAGTGTTTATAGTGAATCTGTTGTCAAGTTTTTCTTCTTCAAGTGATCCGGTAAGTTAGAGCCAGCATTACATTTTTCAGTGTACTTTTGATGTCAAAACTGTTATTTCTTCACATTCTGTTGATAATTCATGATAGTTCATTTTTGAATGATTTAAACTAATAATCTTACATATTGCACCTTTTAATAAGTGTATCTCTGCAGTCTAAACGGTGTTGACTTGAAACCTTTACAGACACTTCTTTAGTTCACTACTGCTGGCCGAGTTTGTGTTCACTGTTAATAGCCAATTACGCGCTTGCAGACCCCCGCCTCCAGCAACATGATTGGTCAAAACAAATATGAAGCAAAAGAAAGTGAAACACCCCATTCACCAAGATTTGAGGTCGTCTGCCATCAGACTTTAGATTATTATTGACTTGTGAGACTACTCTAACCCTAACCCTCGCACACAAATGACCTATTCTACTTGGAAATGTGTTGTATTTCACAAATGAGATGCGCTCTTCATGTCATTTCACATCGTCCATAACATTTGACCTCCTGTTGCCCCTTCCTCTAGGGTCTGTACCAGTTCCTTCAACCCTCCTCCTCCCCCTCTCTCCCCCGCTCCTCCCCCACCTCCCTGGACTACGACAAGTTTGGATCGGCCGCGTTGCCCGCTGTCGTTCCCACGGCTAGGTGTGTGTGTGTGTGTGTGTGTGTGTGTGTGTGTGTGTGTGTGTGTGTGTGTGTGTGTGTGTGTGTGTGTGTGTGTGTGTGTGTGTGTGTGTGTGTGTGTGTGTGTGTGTGTGTGTGTGTGTGTGTGTCACTGTACAGAGTCTGTCTCCTCAGTTTGATGCGGTCTTGACAGAATCTGCTGAATCTGTTTTGTTTCTGCCTTTACACACACACACACACACACACACACACACACACACACACTCTCTCTCACACCCCCATCCCCCCATCTATCTCCCCCCTTAGTGCCAAGTTCTACCAGCAGTTTGTCGGGGGCAAGTCGTGCAGGTCAGAGTCTGGCGGCAGTGTTGCAGTGCAGGCAGCAGATGGGACCAGTGTGCTCGCCTACTGCCCAGACGGAGGCAGGAAGGACGTTCGCAACGCGGTGGAGGCCGCCAGCAAAGTACAGCCTGGGTGAGAGAGGGACACGTAAGCACTCGTAAACACACACAGAGACTTTATATACACTTCTATACATGATTATTGCCTGGAGGATTTTGACATCTAAACGCGAGTCTCAGCGAGTACTCGAGTACACGTTTTGTAGGCGCTCTTTTTAAAAGAAAGTATTTTTTTCTTCTCTTTTTTTTTGTGGTCACGCACGTCCATTGTTTAGGGCAGGGTACTTTATTATTCGCCGATTGTGTAGAAATATTGACCAAACGATAGCTCGTTGGCCGACGGTTTCGCTTAGAAGCCCCGTCTCCTGGGCAGGTATACACCGCTAGACACACGGGACTCGTACCGTCTCCTGGGCAGGTATACACCGCTAGACACACGGGACTCGTACCGTCTCCTGGGCAGGTATACACCGCTAGACACACGGGACTCACACCGTCTCCTGGGCAGGTATACACCACTAGACACACAGGACTCATACCGTCTCCTCCTATTGAGATGTGTTTTTTTTTTAATACACCACCACAGTGGCGCTATACTGCTATACATTTCACTTTCAGTTTTTATGTCGGGACGTTCCTGGCGGGCGATCATTATTGTAAAACTCCGCCCACCCGGGCCAGCCACTAAACGTTGGCGAACGAACCTATTTCATACAGCCTCTCAACAACAATGCGTAACGGCGAAGGCTTTTGACTATTTAATGATATTTCCTGCTCCACAACTTTGCCAAAATACATATCAACATAATATATAAGGTATATGTACGATTTTGGAAAAATGACTACAAGCCAATTTTCGATTACAATATTTTGTTATCGTTTATGATTTGCTTGACGAGTACTCGTTTACTCGAGTACACGTTTGCACCTGGGTGAAAAAAGTATTATATATCTCCCGTGATAAATCGACTACTTTTTGGGAGTCTAGTACTGAAATGCAGCAGTGGCGAATGCCCTAGCATACTACAGCACAACGTATAACAGCCTATGGGCTGATCATACCGAAGCACCTTCAGCAACAGACTCATTCCACCCAGGTGCACCACAGAACGCCACAGGAAGTCCTTTCTTCCTGTGGCCATCAGACTGTTTCATGCATCTACCTCAGGTCGTGAGAGGGACAGTGGAGACACAGTGACCTGAGGTCAACATACAGCCAACAGACTGCTACTGGTTTAAATACAGTCACCGTCACTCTATCACTTTATCACTTTATCACTTATCACTTTATTCCTTACCCACATCAACACCTGCTGCTAACTCCGTATCTCTTCTGATTTCCTCATTTTTAGTACCACTTATTTCTGTATACTTATTAATCTGGTACTACCAATTTGCACTTTGCACTATGCGTATTGTTGTGTATTGGATATACCTACGTAGTAGTGTAAATTTGTTGTATATATGTGTGGTGTCTATTTCTCCTCCTGTGTATTTCCTACTGTTTAACTGCTGCACACTAATTTCCCTCGGGATAATAAAGTTTTCTTGAATCTTGAATCTTGAATCTTGAATGTCTATTATATTTGAACCGGGCGGTTTTTCTGGGAAAAGTGAAGGAAGTGGTGTCTAGTATATACAGATATACAGCCCCTAGTATATACAGAAAAGCTACCGAGAAATGGACCCGTCAATATATATTTACATATCTCTCTTGATGATGTCTGTCTGTACTTGAGTCAGCTGTATGTTACCTCTTCATCCCATAGACTAGGCGTAACACCTCTTGATAACAACCTGCTCCTCTCCTAACCTGTCCTACAGCTGGATGAAGAAAGGGCCTTCTGCACGCGCTCAGTCGCTCTACTCCCTGGCCAAGGGGCTGGAGGCGAAGAGGCAAGAAATGGCCGCAGCCATCGGCGCCCAAACCGGCCTCTCATTGGACGAGGCAGACCAGGAGGTGGAGCTAAGTGTGGGCAGGCTCACTGATTGGGCAGCGCGGTGCACCCAGGCCCAGGGCGGCGCTCCAGTAAGACTCATGTCGTTGTGTTGATCTCTGAAAAAATGATATTTTTACCATTAATTATTATTATTATTATTATTATTATTATTAGTGTTTTGTAATATACATGTCTTGTTATTCTCCTCCCAGGCTGTCCCCCAGGCTGGCTCCGCCCTCTCCCTGCCCCAAGCTCTGGGGGTGGTCGGGGTCATCCTCCCTGACAATAAGCCCCTCCTCTCCCTGGTGACTTTGCTCGGGGCGGCCGTCGCCATGGGCAACGCTGTTGTTGTGGTGCCCAGTCAGCGGTACCCAGTTCCGGCCTTGACTTTTATCCAGGTTCTGTTTTTTT
>OOFB01034343.1:0-5000 GCA_900323305.1 Trachyrincus murrayi | reverse complement strand
CGATAGGGTTCTTAAAAGCATCCATAATTCACACAATGTTTGTAATGCATTGAGCCAATTGGTTGAGCAACAACACCATGAGATGCATTGTCACAAGAATGGCTGTGTGTGTGTGTGTGTGTGTGTGTGTGTGTGTGTGTGTGTGTGTGTGTGTGTCTGTTAAAATGTCATCATGTCATCATCATGTGGATGTCTAAGAAGCGTCTCGATACAGACCTGTGTGTACATTTGTTATACTCAACAAGTGGGCCGTCTCGCCGCTGTACTCCCAACAGTTGTGGTTTGTCTCCAGTAGAGGGAGACGTATACTAGGAGCAGCTAGTATGTTTTGTGTTTTTCTAAAGTAACTTAGACTGCTGACGACCAGAACATATCCAGTCGTGTGTGTGTGTGTGTGTGTGTGTGTGTGTGTGTGAGAAAGGTTGAAGAGGAATATAATATTAGGACTGTGATAAGCGATTGCCTGCATTCCAGCTTTAATGTCCATATTAATCATTTATTGTCTTGTTTACAGGCCTCACATGGCTAATTTCACAACTAAGTGGGTGTGTGTGTCTGTCAAATGTAATGAGACAAAGTTGCACGCATCTACACCAGTGTAATAATTTATCACTTCATGCTGACGAAGAATGCTTTGATAATAATAACTAACAACTCTTGTCTCCTCTCTTCTCTCTCTCTCTCTCCCCTCTCCTCTCTCTCTCTCTCTCCCCTCTCTCCTCTCTCTCCCCTCTCTATCCTCTCTCCTCCTCCTCTCTCTCCTCTCTCCCCTCTCTATCCTCTCTCCTCCTCCTCTCTCCTCTCTCTCCTCTCTATCCTCTCTCCTCTCTCTCCTCTCTCCTCCTCCTGTCCCCTCTCTCTCTCACTCTCTCCTCTCTCTTCTCTTCCAGGGCCAAAGTGTTCAGGGGGAAGAAGGTTCTGGGAGATTACGACATCAAAGTAGAGCAGGTACAGATGGCTGCGGTGCATTGGAAAAACTTTCATTAAGAATCAGGCCATATTCAAATGTTGTGACATTTAAATTGTCCTGTTCCAGCCAAGCCAGGTGTTACTGCGTGTTGTCAATAGGAAAGCACATAGCACATACACCCCCGGGCGTGCGAAAAAAAGGAGTGTCTCTCAAACTAATATGTCTCTCAAATTGCACAATATATATCCTAGGCCTAACACAAAACACAAGATGAAAATCAAGCAAAAAGCAACTGCATCCACCTCTGCCCAAGTATGTGCGTGAGCACGGTATACGTGAAGGTATACGTGAGCAAGGGGCTGTAGAATATGCACTTTAATTGTGAAAAGTATCGGTATCATATGAGATAATATAAAAAATATGCAAGACAATTATTTTATTGTGAAAGCTTTTGGATTTAGCAATACTTTTCTGAGAGGCTATCACTGTAAAAAATATATTTACCAGCATTGAATAGGAAATATTCTGTTATTTCAAAGTAGTGTTACTTAATTCAAAATGTATGAATCTAATTAGGTAAATATAACATCGTACAGAGTGATGCAAGCATCAACAGTCTTCGGTTGTCTGCCGCTGTGAAACCGCTGAGTCATACTTCTGTTTTGATTGGTCATCATGTCCTGCTGAATGACTTGCATTAACGACCACATCTGGAAACCAGACGTGGTCGTTTTTGTATCGAGATTTACCTCTGAAGATAAACGGTAAATCGTGAAGTAAATCGACTGAAGTGTATTGCCTCGCGAAAATGAAATTCACAAAAGTGGAGCTATGAAAGTTCAGCAAGCTCTCTTTTTATTAAAGAAAAGACCACAAAGCCACAATAATACACTTGAATTGTTTTCGTTGCATTGGCCCTGAATGTTCCCAGTCAGACGCTCCACAGTTAATACATGTTGACAGTTAGGTGTCTCTTCAAGTCGCTCAACAGAGGTCACCCCAAAGGCACCAGTCAGCAGAGAGACACTGACGTGTTACACGGGGACAAACAAAAACAACTAAAGTTCACTGTGTCTGAAACTAGTCCGTTTTTTTGCCTTTTAATTGTTGGCTTGTCAATCGCTGTCAATCGCAATATTTCAGGTTATGTCTCACAAGTGTATGAATATCCTAGCCTTGTAAAGATGACTTTCAACCTCAGCCATCCATCAACATTTGTTGAAAATGTAAAATAAGAAGATGGATGGAACATTCTGACCATCCTGAAAGAGCGTAACAAAATGGACGCTACAGATCGTTTCAGAGGGAAAATAACTGATTTTCTATACATGTGATGACATCATGATAACAACAATGGCATGGTAAACAGTGAAACACTTTTATTTAACAAAAAAAAGGAAAAGGCCCAGAATTGAAACATAACCTGAGCATAATTTCACAGATCATTGGAGTGTAAAGTTCCTAATAACTCAGCGATCTCTCGTCCTCTCCCAACAGGCTGAGTTCTCTGAGATCAATCTGGTGTCCAACTCTAATGGGACCTGCAGTGTGGACCTGCAGGTCATCAGGAACGCCACTAAAGTTATGAGGTCAGTACAGCGTGTCTCCTGGAGGTGTCTCACCACACTTTGGGTTGAAGACGTGCGGTGAATGGGGCAATAGACCCTTTACACAGAGGCATCTTCGTCTGTCGTCTCTCTTAACACTAATTATGGGTCTGCTGCTTTTATGCACCAGGGGCGTGGGTAGTAGACTAAACCAGTGACGATAACACACACTGACCATGGACCCTGTCATAGCAGGGCAAACACACAGGTGTAGCCTTCAACATGTTTAGTATTTGAGTAGATTAGTTTATAAAGTTGTTGATGGAGGTGTGGATGGATTGACGTTACACAATCACACATCCACTCAGAAAGCGATACTGAACAAAAACACTACATTTACCAGTCCAAAACCTTCCAAAATTGCCCGCTATGCTGTACAAAGTGTATTTTTGTATTTGGTGACAAAGCATTTATTTTAGGGTACGCGTCATAATGTAGTATTTCAGTAAGTAATGAAGATGAATGATCTGAACTGGACTATGTTTCAAGTTTTCTGGAAATTGTACAGGACTGCCAGACTACCAATAACACACGCTTACACACACCAACACAGTGAACCGCGGAGGTCAGACCTCGTGATATACAGAGCAATCTATAAACTCCTCCAACCATCAAATCCACCAGGAAATGAAATCAACCCCATTGGTCTGATAAGTACCACATCCACCCTGCAATTATACTTATAGACACACACACATGCTCAACACACACACACACACACACACACACACTTAATATAATATCTGGATGGTCTCTCTCTTACAAGGCTAGCTGAGTCATTTGAGTGGAGACAAATAGATTCACGTAGCAAACATTCAACCTGACAGGACACTGAAAACATGGATTATTTGTTGAAGGACAGACCGGTCTGGGTGATCAAACCATCGTAGCTGCCTCTCCTGGCTTCACTTAAACATCCGTTACCAATACCATTTGGCAAAATGACTTTTGTTTTGTTTCGTTGTGCCGATTCAGCCTAAGAGCGTTTCGAGTGAACGTGTCCACCACGATTGTAAACAACTTTGGTCTTTGTGAAAAGACATTTTGTAAAGGACTTGTATTCACGGTTCACTGTTATGTTGTCCACAAACTCCGTACTGACCGATGCACATTGATGCCAAAAGACCAAAGTGCTGTATTACCGTTGTGGCATACACACTCACGCTAAATGCTCTTTGGCAGAATCGGTACAACGAAGTCATTTTGACAAATTATATCGGTAACGGATGTTTTAGTGAAGCCAGGAGAGGCGGTTACGATGGTTTGGTCACCCAGACCGGTATAGTCTTTCAATATTAAAACATAGCAGATTTTTGGTGCATTTGAATTTTTCTTTTTTTATATATTTGATCCTAAGGCTAATATAATATGAAATACATATCCATCAATTCATATTGAAATATGAAAATATAATAATATAATGTATCAAAGATGTGCTTGTGTATTACGTATTAAAGCTTTGTATGAAATTTTGGAAAGATGTTATCATATATGTTAAGTTTAACATTAAAATCATCACTTTAGTATCAGATCAGTATTAGATTTTCTAATCAATCACATAGGGTTTCATTAAGAATGTATTCCTTGTTGGTTTGGAAAAATAGGTCTAATTGAAAATATAAAACACACACACACACACTCACACCCTCCCACATGCACAAACAAAACAAGCATGCATAAATAAACACATTTCTCACCATGCCTTCTAAGTGTCTGATTAAAATTCTCTATCTCCGCTCGTCTCCTCTCTTTCTCTCTCCCTTATTCTCCCTCTGATTCTCTCTCTCTGTTCCCTCTCCACAAATCCCTTTTTACCATCTCTACTTTTATTTTCTTCGTAACGAGTCGTTTGCATTTATCATCTCTGAAATAAACATAAACCAACTGCACTTACCGTATAACATCTTGGTCAGTATGACGTCGTGTCCTCTTCCTCTACCATATAAGGTCGTTCCTGCCTGACGTTGTGTCCTCTTCCTCTACCATATAAGGTCGTTCCGGCCTGACGTTGTGTCCTCTTCCTCTACCATATAAGGTCGTTCCGGCCTGACGTTGTGTCCTCTTCCTCTACCATATAAGGTCGTTCCGGCCTGACGTCGTGTCCTCTTCCTCTACCATATAAGGTCGTTCCTGCCTGACGTTGTGTCCTCTTCCTCTACCATATAAGGTCGTTCCTGCCTGACGTCGTGTCCTCTTCCTCTACCATATAAGGTTGTTCCGGCCTGACTTTGTGTCCTCTTCCTCTACCATATAAGGTCGTTCCTGCCTGACGTCGTGTCCTCTTCCTCTACCATATAAGGTCGTTCCGGCCTGACCTTGTACTGGTGCGTCAGCATGCGTTCAGCATGGCGCAGAACGAGGACTTCAAGAACATGATCATTGGCCTGCAGTACGCCGGAGTCCCGTCAGTCAACTCCCTGGAGTCTATCTACAGCCTCAGTGACAAACCTTGGGCCGTGAGTGATTTCACCCACAATGCATCT
>OOFB01034294.1:0-15497 GCA_900323305.1 Trachyrincus murrayi | reverse complement strand
CTACAGAGAGTGGTAGTCAGGAGGAGTTAATGCATTTAGTAAGTAGCTAGTAGCTAGTTACGGTATGAAACTGACCGGGGGTCACAGAGGAAGTCGGTGCTCTCGCCGTCCGCCCGCCACACCAGCCACTCCCTGAAGGACGGGTGGCAGAACATGCGTGTCTTGTCCCGCCGCTTGATGAGGAAGCAGCTCAGCAGCTCCATGCGGTGCTGGAAGTCCTCCCAGGGCAGCTCGCCACGCACACTGCCGCCATTCACGGCGTGGAACAGCTGCTCGTCCGTCATGGGGTGTAGCGACGCCAGCGCCACGTTGAGCACGGGCAGGGAGCGCTCGAATGCCGAGTTGGTCATGAACTTCATGTTGCACTGTAGCTGGTACAGCTCGCCCAGCGACACGGGCACCACCTTGTAGCCAGAGCTCTTGATGACCAGGTGCCCCCGCTGGAACAGGTCCAGCGTGAGCTTCAGGTACAGGTAGGAGCCCTGGCTGCGGGAGCTCAGGTGGCCGCTCAGCTTGCTGACCACCAGGGGGTCCGCCTTGCCGTTCAGGCTGATGTTGTTCATGATGTCGCGGCTCCCCTGGACGCGGTACTGGATGTACGCATTGAGGTCGCCGCTGATCTCTGGGTTGTCCTGGACGTCGTCCAGAGAGATTCTGGAGAAAGGCAGAAGGCTGGTGATGTCCTGTTGGAGATGAAGGAGGACATGTTACTAGGGCTGCCACTAACCATTACTTTCATTTTCATCCAAAAACACACAATTAATTCAGATCGCTTTGCCTTTGACTAAGAGCAAGAGATAAAGAAAGGAGAAAAGCAAATGCATCATTATTCATCATGTAATACTTCATATAAGATATAGTAATATCCCCGGTGTTGCTTTAACTTAAACCTTTAATCATATTGATCACAATTATTCAAACGTTATGACATTCCCTACATATGCTTAACATAATGGAAATTAAATAATTAGATGAGACATCCCAACATGCACACGTCCATCAACGTAGAATAAGCCTCTAAACATGTTCTAATCAACACTCAGGTAGCAGGCAAACGAGAGATTATGACTTTAATAATGAGCGTATGACTCTAAACATGTTCTAATCAACACTCAGGTAGCAGGCAAATGAGAGATTATGACTTTAATAATGAGCGTAGCAGGCAAACGAGAGATTATGACTTTAATAATGAGCGTATGACTCTAAACATGTTCTAATCAACACTCAGGTAGCAGGCAAACGAGAGAGTATGACTTTAATAATGAGCGTATGTAGCAGCCACAATGGCAAAAGCTCTCCCTTCTAATAATAACGCGTTGGTAATTTGTTTCATAAAGCTGAATAGACTACACTTATTAAGGGACCGATCACACAGAACCACGTCTTCTCTTCCGCTGACCAGCGGGGCTGCTCCGCTCCCGGCGGCCAAAGTTGAAATATTGTACCTTTTATGTGCGGCAAAAGACGCGAGGCGCATCAAAAGAAAGCAGCTCAGCACAGGCCTAGCCTACCATACGCTGTAGGCCTAGCCTACCATACGCTGTAGACCTAGCCTACCATACGTTGTAGGCCTAGCCTACCATAGGACAACAATGGTAAAGTGGGCGAAACAGGTGCTATTCCATTCAGGTGTTCGCATGGTGGTAGTGCTGCTGTGAAATGCCAGACATTTTGCACAGCGAACAAACAGCTGTTTTGTTGTCTGCTAATTTAAAGTATTCCCACACTTTTTAAGCTTTCGGTCCGGGGAAACCTTTACACACAACCTCTTTGGTAGCAGACTCTGCTGCAGCCGCAATGTTTTGGTGAAATCTGTAGGCGACCATGACGGGAGCCAAAAGCGACTGATGTGAACACAGCAATTACGTAGTGATATTGAAGTAACACTTCAATACACTTTTTTTTCAACACTTTTTAGAAATAAAAAAAACGTAATAAATAAAAATCGTGAGCCGTTAATACAGCCGTTGAGGCCGAACCCTATTTAAAAGCCGGCGGCGTGGTTCACACCAGGACGTCTGTCTGGAGAAAACTACTTGGTGGTTGGTGAGTGACTGCTGGAAGGTCAGCGAGCAGCAGGGGTGACGGACTGCCCTGTGTTGACCGAGATATCAACCCAGAGCAGAAAGCTGCTACGGAGACGCAACGGTGACCGCAAAACAAAAAAACCCCAAAACACTTCTAGTAGGGGGCTTCTAGTGGGCAGACCGGGCCAGAGCCTAATCCTGCTCTTCAATTTCCCCCCTAAGGGAGAAAAAAATAACAAAAACACCTTAATCCCCCGAGACCTGCCTCCCCGAGGACTGAAGCAACATCGCCTTCCTCTCATCATTCACCTCCTGACAACACACAGCAGGTAGGTAGACACACACACACGGATGCACGCACACACACATGCATGCACGCACGCACGCACACATGCATACACGCACGCACAAGCACGCACACGCACGCATGCATGCACATGCACACACGCATGCACATGCATACACGCATGCACATGCACACACGCATGCACACACACACACACACGCACGTGCACAGACACACACACACGCATGCACACACACGTAATCGTGCCTGCAGTTAATCCTGATAGGACAGCTCCGCGTCAAGACGACTGCCAGAGTTGTAGCTGTCACTTAGCCTTCACGCTACATCCAGGCTCCAGAGCTACGCCAGGGGCCAAGAATCTACAGGCCTGTCAGCTCCAAGCCCCGCCTCTCACCGGCCTCCTGATGGAACCAAACCTCCCGTGTCACCGCTAACTAGTCAGCTCAGAGTGCTGCAGGGGGGCTCTTCAGCCGTCATCCCACCTCTCTACCCTGGTCACGATACATCCTATGGTTCCTGGTGAAGAACGTGGTGGAGCTGAGGACGAATGTTACACTGGAGAGCAGCAGGTGAAACTGGATCTGATTTGGTTTTTCTACCCATGTCAGGATGTGCCGGCCTGATGTCAGTCAGGGTATAACGGTATCTGTGTGACATGATTTACCGTCGTGATGCGTACTGAAAAATAACTCAAGATGTCATCTGACATGTCCCGGTGTGTTGTCTAGTTCTGTTCTCGGGACCCGAAACAAATAAGACTTTGTAAAGATGAGCATCAAACGAAACGAATGAAATGAGGACAGAGGAAACGCTTCATACCTGCAGGTTGACTCTGACAGTGACCACAAGCTGGAGCCAGGAGGGGAACTTGGTGATGATCTTGGTGAGGAAGGAGGCGATGGTGTCTCCGTAGTCCGGCTTGTGGAACTCAGCCTCATTTAGGCCGTCTACCAAGATGATGAGGTCCTCCTCTGGGATCTTCCTCTCTGGACACACACACACACACAGAGACACAGACACAGACACAGACACACACACACACACACACACTAACATAAGTGTTCGGCCCAGTCCATGTCTAAATCCTATGAATAAATTCCAGGAAGTTGTTGTTATTGTGGAGGACATTAAGTCCTAAGAGAACGTAGTTAGAAGAGTAGCTGGGCACAATAGTTCCCCAATTTGGCTGCAATGAAATCACAATTAACCAGGAGCCGTCGTGCAGCAGAGCAATGACGTAGCCTGAGCCCCATGATGAGCCCCTCCTCTGCTACCTCTGGAAATGTAGGACCTGCTCTACTTCACCAGCCTCCACAACACGTCCTCCGACCTCTCCTCATTCAAACTCACATTACATTTAATCTTCAACTAAAAGAATATGCGCAGATTTTTATTTATTTATTTCTGTTGCAATTATCTACTCCCTCTAAAGCTATTGAATACAGATGGCTGTTTCCTCTGAAAGACCTGATCTGGTGTCTTCATTATGTTGGTGTAGAGAATTTAGAGATATGTGTCACCTCAGGTAACACATGGATGGTCACGCTCATCCCGTATGTCCACTTTATTTCACGTTATTGATCGTACGTATGTGCAGAGAAGTGATTTTATGAGTTTCCTGTGATCTTAAGAGTACATCCTAGAGGTACTTTACATCTCAATATATTTAGATAGATTCCATTCCCTCTATGTCATCATCATTCAAGAAGAGTCAATACTGTTTGAAATACAGCCAATAAACTATTTCAAGTTCTTTGGGAATTAACACGTGTAATCAATGTCTTTAGATGTTGTTTTACACTTTTAAAGAAGGACTCAATTTGGATCAACTTCCCTCCAGAGAACAGAGCTATTGAATATTGATGCTTAGTTCAGTTGGAGCGTACTCTAGTACTCAGAAACCATGAAATACTTATATTATATTATACATATACTTAGATAACCATGTGGTCAGGTCTCACATGTACACTTTATAGAAGCTCAAATCTTTATTAATCTGTTGTCCATAACCTGTTAGGGTTTGTTTTGAATATTTTTCCACTGCTGAATGTTCGATACAGTAGGCGCTTGGGACATATTGGCCAAAATTATTTTCCTAATCTATATTCTAATCTTCGAACAAATAAAAAACCTTAACTAATCTAACCAGGATGACTACAGGTGGCTAGGATTCTGATCCCAGCTGAACCCTGGGAGGCGTACCTCTGCGGAGGGTGGTAAGGGGGTCCAGTATGCCCCTCCTGAAGGCGGCCGTGGGGTCCTGGACGCAGGAGCGCAGGCTGAGCATGCTCTGAAGCTGGGGTTCGGTCAGCAGCAGCTCCCGGTAGGCCGCCAGCCGGTGGGCACGGCACAGCAGCGCGGCGATGCTGTGGACAAACTCCGGCACCAGGCAGGTATAGGTGTTGTCCGCCTGGCAGTAGTGGTACGCCACCACCTGGACACGAGAGGGAGGACGGGGGTAAGGCTCACTGAACTGAATCATTCTGGGACATCTCTTCAAATGAATGTAAAGTATAGTCAACATCCCAAGGTACAGTTGTTAGAGTTCAGAAGTCTCCTTTATCCAAAGTGACTCATAGTGTATATAGTGTACAGGCAGGGTTAGGCATCTTGCTCTAGGATCCTACAGGTAGGGTTAGAATCCTACAGGTACGGTTAGAATCCTACAGGTAGGGTTAGGCATCTTGCTCTAGGATCCTACAGGTAGGGTTAGGGCTTCTTGCTCTAGGATCCTACAGGTAGGGTTAGGATCCTACAGGTAGGGTTAGGCATCTTGCTCTAGGATCCTACAGGTAGGGTTAGGGCATCTTGCTCTAGGATCCTACAGGTAGGGTTAGGCATCTTGCTCTAGGATCCTACAGGTAGGGTTAGGCTTCTTGCTCTAGGATCCTACAGGTAGGGTTAGGGAATCTTGCTCTAGGATGCCTACAGGTAGACTGAACCCATAACCCATTGTCTAACCACTCTATTATCCTGCACCCTTACAGGTGTATGATACCTGTATACCTGTGTATTATGTAGAGGTGATTAAGCTAGGGGTTAGACCTCTAGATACTCCACTCTCCCTACCGTAAGCCGCACCAAACCTAAAAGATTGGCTGTGATGGTGTGACCTCAAAGTATTACAGAGGCCTAGAGCCCAGAGGCTAGAGGCTAGAGCCTAGAGCCTAGAGGCCTAGATGCCAAGAGCCTAGAGGCTAGAGGCCTAGAGCCTGGGCGTCTTTGATGCGGTATTTGATGATGAGAGTCCTTCTGCTCTGGTTCTGTGGCGGAGCTACAGAGCACAACATCAAAGGAGAGACGGCCTTGTTTGTGGAGGGAAAAAAACCAGTTTCACCTCAAAACATGAGGACTTTCCTTACTCAAAGCTCTATAACCACCCCCATCTTCCTCTATATCCACACCATAGATAAAACCATCTCTCTCTATATCCACACCATAGATAAAACCATCTCTCTCTATAGCCACAGAATAGATAAAACCATCTCTCTATATCCACACCATAGATAAAACCATCTCTCTCTATATCCACATCATAGATAAAACCATCTCTCTCTATATTCAAGATTCAAGATGTTTATTTGTCACATACATACACAGGGTGTGCAGTGAAATGAAAAAGTGGCAATGCTCAACAGAAATGTGCAAATGGCAACAAGTATACACTATTTACATTATAAAATAACAACACAATATTTACAGCACAATATTTACAGTATATCCACACCATAGATGCACAACCACCTCAAATAACCTGCGGTTCAAGAACAGCCCGCCTCCCGAACAGCCCGCCTCCCCAGGTAGAACAGCCCACCTCCCAGGTAGAACAGCCCGCCTCCAAGGTAGAACAGCCTGCCTCCCCAGGTAGAACAGCCCACCTCCCAGGTAGAACAGCCCGCCTCCCCAGGTAGAACAGCCCGCCTCCCCAGGTAGAACAGCCCGCCTCCCAAGGTAGAACAGCCCGCCTCCCAGGTAGAACAGCCCGCCTCCCAGGTAGAACAGCCCGCCTCCCAGGTAGAACAGCCCGCCTCCCAGGTAGAACAGCCCGCCTCCCCAGGTAGGAGCTCTGAAAGTAGGATGGCTGCCCCTGAACAGGCTGCTGCTGGAGTGGTGCTTCACAGATGTCTGATTCAGAGGCGGGGAGGAGGAGGACGGAAAGGACAATGGTAAGGAGGAGGAGGAAGAGGGGGGAGGGAGAAGTAGGTGGAGGAGAGGAGGCGTAGGGAACGGATGTGAGGAGGAGGTGGCGGAAGAGCGAAAGGACAGTGGTAAGGAGGGGAAGGAGGAGGAGGAGAGGTTTTCTTAGGGAGGGCTGACTCTGTTCTAATTACATTCCAAACTGCAGGAGCTGACACAGTTTCAGAGCTAACAACGGCAGCAGCAGAAGGAGCATCAGGCATAAGCATCAGCTAGTCTACATGCTGCACCGTCTGCCAGCTACTGCAGTCTGGCGCGTGGTCTCTACACAGCCAGACACACCCCAGTGTTCTCTATCTAGTCACTGTTTATTTGAAACTGTACACCTTTTGGTCACAACTTAAAGGTGCTGTAGGTCGGATTTAAGAGCTATTATTTGATTGTAAATAGTTCGAAATGGCCTAGCCATCAGTCAGATATTAGTGAGCGAAATACGCTGTGAGAATATCTGTTCTAGTTGAATGTGTCTTCATCTGTATGAGACCATTTCGATTTTAGTCGCTCCTTCCCTGATTGGTTCGAGGAATCCATCTTGCCTGTCAATCACAGGTGCGTGACATGCAACACTTCTCAATGGTGGAGAAACGAAGGGAGGGAGGGAGCAGAGAGGGAGGGGGACGTTTTGTTGGGTTGTTTATTTTCAAAATCTCAAAATCGTCTCACTCTCACCTCAGTCTCTCACTCTCATCTCACTCTTTCTCGTCTCACTCTCTCTCACTATCGTCTCACTCTCACTCTCGTCTCACTCTCAGGACTAGCTGTCCTGGGAGACTAGCCGTCCTGAGAGACTCGCCGTCCTGAGAGACTCGCCATCCTGAGAGACTAGCCGTCCTGGGAGACTAGCCGTCCTGGGAGACTAGCCGTCCTGGGAGACGAGCCGTCTGGCACATGAACCAAAGCATTCTCCAGTGATGCAAGCTGTGTTTGTCCCGCACACCGTTCCACTACTAAGAAGTGAGCCATTGCACTGCTGAACAAAATGGTTCACGGGCACGACTGGGTTCAACAAGGACTCTTTCATTCCAAGAGAAGAGCTGGAAATGGAATAATTAATTATAACTTTCTTCCACACCAGGCACATCAAAACAAACCAACAAGAACCATCATTTTCTATTTTTATTCAGATTCGGCGCTGACTAATGACCATAGTAGCACTTAAAATGCCGCTGAGCTATTAAACTTACCAGTTAAATGACATTCTCTTTTACAAAATGATACCATAACTAGCAAACAGTACTTCAATATAAAGGCCGCTTCTCAAGTGTTAACATTTCAAGTAAAGTACTTCTTCAAAGTTTTTGTGGAACTCTTTCAACTTTGGAAGACAGAATGCGTTGTAAACAACACAACAAATGTCCAAACAAGATACTACAGAAAATTACAAATGGAGATCCTAAACATCAGCAGAGGGAACTTTCTACAGCTGCTAATTAAACAATTAGCAGCACCTGGTTTGAAATGTGCTAAATGACGATGAGGAAAGATAAGGGGGAAAAAAACAAAAATGAAAAGAGGAGAAAGAACAGATGAGAAAAAGTGTCTGTAGTGCTCACGTCTCAGGTTATGGCCACACTTTATGTTCCGTATTGATTGAAATACTGAACAAATTACTCTGGCCTTTCTGTGGCACCGTTACCTTGGCAACAAAGAGAAAGGTCTTACGGGAGTCTTGGCCCTGCTCAGAGTGATTCGCCTTGCTGTGAGAGAACGGCGTGGGACTTAAGGACAGGAGAGGAGGGACTGTACCACAGTATCACACTGGAATATAGAACAAATAAATATAGTCTCTAGACACCATTCAGCCCTTTAGCAGATGCTTTTATCTGAAGCCACTACATGTCATTAAGGAGTTAGGCATCTTGCTCAAGGATGCGTTCAGGTAGATTGTGGACAATTGGGGTTTGAACCCAGAACCTTTCGGATGGGAGTCCAACACCCTACAAGACATACATCCAACAAGACATACATCCAACAAGACATACGTACATCCAACAAGACATACATCCAACAAGACATACAGAACAACAAGATATATAGAACAACAAGACATACAGAACAACAAGACATACAGAAACAAAGCGTTCTACTTGTGGAGGTTGTTTGATTGGCTTCAGAGAGGAGGAGTATAAAGATCATGAATCACCTCGCCAGGTGTCTCATACATGCTGAGAACACAACACTGCTGTGGAGGGAAGAGTGGAGGGCTGGTGGACAGCAGGGTTATGGGTGTGGAGCAGAGAGGCGCGAGAGAGAGAGTCAATGTGAATTGACTGTGAATTGAGGAAATTGTCTGTGCAATAATAAAAGCTGTATTTTGTCCCCACAAGATAGGGACGCTGACAGAGCCAATGCCCACCATGCAATTCTGTAATTTGTTGTACTAAGTTGTAAACAAGTTCTCTGGTGTGGATAGCCTATCTAGACTAGATACAAAGCAGTGGTTGAGGGCCATGTGAATTCCTCCATACCGGGGAACAGTCATCTAATTAAAGTCCTCATGTTTATGGCTCTCTGGTCACATGGAACCTATTTAAGTTTTTTATGTTCTTCTTCCTCAAGTGCCAGAGTCTCCAGTGAGGTCCTACCTTGGCAGCGAGACGTTTGACGGCCTCCTCTTTGTGTCTCTGGACCTCGGGGGTCCCGGGGCTGCTGGAGGTGGAGGTGGGGTTCCTCAGGGTGTTGCTGGCGCTGGCGGGTGGGGTGGGCTGCGGGGGCTGGCTGAGCGGGAGCTCGGTGCTCGGTTGTACTCCACTTCCTCCTCCGCCTAGTAGGCAGACGGAGATATAGAGATAGACATACAACACGTGATTGATTAGCTCCAAGCGCTGATGTGAGATGAAGCTCTTGGAGATAAGAGAGCAGATGACCAGTGGATGACGGGATGACTAATAATAATAGAGAGAGAGAGAGAGAGAGAGAGAGAGAGAGAGAGAGAGAGAGAGAGAGAGAGAGAGACACAGGAAGAGAGACACAGGGAGAGAGAGAGAGAGAGACAGACACAGGGAGAGAGAGACAGGGAGAGAGAGAGAGAGAGAGAGACAGAGAGACAGAGAGAGAGAGAGAGAGAGAGAGAGCGTACTCTTGGGCGAGGCCGAGGGGCTGTTGGAGGCGATTTGGCGCATGCGGCCCCCGTGGCAGCTCAGCGCCACCAGCCGTGAGACGATGGCAGTCTTGCCGTAGCCCACGCTGCCCACCACGACGGCACCGCGGCCCTCCGAGCTCCCCCCTTCCTTCAGGACACCCTCCAGCTGCTGGAAGAGCCAATCACGGCCCACGAACACCGAGTCCATGGTGATGCTGGGAACTTCGAAAAGCAGCGGCTTCAGCATGATGTCCACCGGCTTGTACGGAGCGAGACGAACTGGAAACACATCATGACATGAGATGGTTGATGACAGTACTGGATAATGATGGGTATGTACATGAGGGAATACTGAAGATATCGTCGACATCGTTCTCAGCTCTCTAACAAAGGTGTGTTATTTACATGTTCTCCGTGACGGATGAGCCTAGATAAGTATAGAACACTGAACAACCCTCAGGCTACAGACGTTGAGGCTGAATTCTGACCACGTCTAAACAAAAGCCCAAGCTGGCTCGGTCTTTTCTTTTTAGACATATTTTCTTTCTTGCCGCAATGCCTCAACGCCAATTCTTTCTTCCTCCAGTTGAAGGCTGTTTAACTGATCATTCGCTTGATTACATTTCCACAGAGCGATTCGGAAAGACAAACAGAAACTAAAGAGGTTATAAGGTCGTCTCAGCTGATTAAAGCGGTAATCCTGAAAACATGTTGTTTTGAAACAGCATTTTCCTTCAATAGCAAATAGTATCATATGTAGAAGACATTGCTACATCTGATCGGTGGGACGTTTCTTTCATTTGTTGAGCTAGCGAGTTCATCCAGACATGCTGTTCAACCTAAATGTTCCAGTTTGGATGATAGTGTGTTTGTTTCTGGTGTGGATTCTATGGACCTATTTCCCGGTGGACACGTCACCACCATGTAAACTACCTTATAGGGCCAAATAAACAACTTAATTACTTTTACATGTAAAAGTATGAAATAAGATCACCTTACAGACTAATACATTCCAGTTTCACACTAATACTTGAACATGTATTGTTCAAGTAGTCATATAACTGCTATACATGGACCAGAAGTATAAAAGATCACTAAAGTGTTAATCAAAATATATTGAAATACAGGGTTGGGCTGGGAAAACTCACAACTACATCTGAACTCTTGACTACACCCACTCCCTCTAGTAGTATTAATCCTTAACTGATCACATTATTTACACTTACTTATTTCCATATTTCAGTGGGAAGCAAAATGCGGACTTTTGTACCACAACATAATGTCTGCTTCATATTAAAATAGAGAGAAGAAAGTCTGTTTACATCACCAGGGACAGGAGAGCTACACGGCTAACACGCTAACATCCTGGCGCTCCTCGTCCAGCCGAAAGGAAAGGAGAGGGTTAAAGAGTTTGAGTTCCTAATGCGCTCCTAAATGTAATTATGCATGTTCTCATTCAACGTCGACTCTGTGGGATTAGCGTCAGCGAGCCGTGAGGTTTGTAAAATGTATTCCGAGAGCATTAGGTGTGATCATATTTTGAAATGTAATTTTACACAGATTATACTAAATTCTAAGTAATTACAGAGTTAGGTTTTTATATGTTATAACGGCTTCGAATAGGATTGAGTCCAGTCTGGGGGCGAGGTCTCCAAGTGAGCAGACAAACCCAAGGATGGTCTCTCCAGCTCATCACACCACGTGAGGCCGCTGGCTGTCTCTCACTCTCCACTAGCAGCTCTCTGCTTCTTACCGTTTCCCAGGTTGAGATTGGAAAATGCAGGACGGACACAACAAAATTACAAAAAATCGACAGCTCGGAGTCTCGATTCGGATGGGAAGCGATCAATGTCTGATTAGTGCTTATCACAGCGACGGGGTTCACAGCTAGCTTCCCGTTGCTCTGGCCCTCGTCAATACAGAGCAGTTATGCAGATGAGGGCTACCTTTGGAGTCCTGCGGGGGCCGTCCACCCGTGTTGTGCCAGGGCAGGCGGATCGAGGTCCGCAGGGGGGCGTTGCACTGCTCATCCAGGAAACTTAGGTCCTCCAGTTTGGTGGAGCTGGTGGCTGGAGGGGTAGAGGAAGCATAGAGAGAGTATGAGGAGGAGAGAACAGGACCGTGTAGTGGTGTTAGGGGTGGTCCTGGGTTCCATCCCCAATGTCCACAGTCGTCGTGCAAGACGCCTACCCCCTACCTGCTCTTTAATGACACGTATCTGACCGCGCTATAAGTCGCTTTGCATAAAAAACTAAATAGTAAATATTAAGGAGAAACAGTGAGAAGGAGGAAGAGAGACATTTGTTAAGAAGAAGACACATAGCTAAAGGTAGTATACAGCTAATGGTAGTATACAGCTAAAGCTAGTATATAGCTAAAGCTAGTATATAGCTAAAGGTTGTAAGATGAGGTGGTCGGTTGCATTAACACTTTGTTTGGACATAGAATACACACTAAAACTAAAACATATATTTCCTGGTAAGGGGATCTAACCAGATGTGTCAGGGGGCAAGAAAAGAACATTTACTTAGAATACTACTTGATATGAGAACATTCTGCCTGCCCTGTGAACTAGAATTACAACGAACATTTCCTCTGTAACAAACAGAAAAATGAAGGAAAATAATGGTAAAAAGGTATATAGAGGTATATGGTGAAGTATATGGTGAGGTATATGGTGAGGTATATAGAGGTATATGGTGAGGTATATAGCGGTATATGGTGAGGTATACGAAGGTATATGTTGAGGTATATGGTGAGGAATATAGAGGTATATGGTGAGGTATATAGAGGTATATGGTGAGGTATATGGTAAGGTATATAGAGGTATATGGTGAGGTATATAGAGGTATATGGTGAGGTATATAGAGAGGTATATAATCTTTGGTTAGCTTTGCCCTCGTGCAACAAAACAATCACCATGGAGGCCAGCTCTCCCTGATGAAGAGGAGAATCAACGCCTCACACTTCCTACTCAGCAGAGCAGGATGCTTCTTCACTTCTCTTCCCCATCATCTCTCCTCCTCTTCCTCTCCTCACCCCCCTACCATCAACAAAAAAACCTCCCCTCCTAATAAACACACCCACACACACACACACTCAACCGTGCAGAACACTCCAGCACAAGCCACCATGGGCTAAGTGGAACAGCTACTCAAGCCCAGGACCAGAGCCCCGTGGCAGGGCAGCTGTTGTCAGGCCCCCCTCCCTGAGCTCCCAGCATGGAGGACAGGGCAAGCAGGCAGGCAAGCAGGCAGGCAGGCAGAGTTTGGGGGTGCTGAAGGAAGACCAGCACGGGCTCTGGATCTCTGCTGAATTCCCCCCCGGAACTGAACAGGCTCAGCAAGGGGGCCGGCCCCCGGTGGCAGTATTCACCTGGTGTCTGCTCAATGGCGCTCACACACATAGGACAGCCAGAGCATCAGGCAGCAGCTACATGAAGGTAGCTGGTTCTAGGTGACCATGCTTTAACACACACACACACACATTTTGGAAAGCAAGCTGTGTATTGAAGAGAGGGAGGGGAAAGAGGAGGGGAAAGAGGAGGGAGAGAGAGAGAGAGAGAGAGAGAGAGAGAGAGAGAGAGAGAGAGAGAGAGACAAATGGATAAAGAGAGGGAGAAACAAACAGACAGAGTATGTACTCTATGCCAGTGATTCTCAACTGGGTCAGGTCACAAGGGCATTTTGAGTGGGTCAAACCTTAATCTTTAGAAAGAAGCCCATGAATTAACTCATGTTTCGGCTTTCTATTTCATTGAGTTTAGCCCCAACTGTTGCAGCTTTTTGTTCACTCATGTTTTAACAGTACATGAAGGCATTGTTGATTACTGCAATATTGGTAAATACATTTTTTATTTTTGGGTCGTGACTTAATGTTGAGAGACTTAATGTGTGTGAGCGCCATAATGACACATGCGGGTCCTGAGGCTAGACCAGTTGAGAACCACTGGTCTAATGACACATGTGGGTCTTGAGGCTGGACCAGTTGAGGACCACTGGTCTAATGACACATGTGGGTCCTGAGACCAGTTGAGAACCACTGGTCTAATGGCACATGTGGGTCCTGAGGCCAGTTGAGAACCACTGGTCTAATGACACATGTGGGTCCTGAGGCTAGACCAGTTGAGAACCACTGTTCTAATGACACATGTGGGTCCTGAGACCAGTAGAGAACAACTGGTCTAATGACACATGTGGGTCCTGAGGCCAGTTGAGAACCTCTGGTCTAATGACACATGTGGGTCCTGAGACCAGTTGAGAACCACTGGTCTAATGACACATGTGGGTCCTGAGGCCAGTTGAGAACCTCTGGTCTATGCACTGGGGTTCAAAGAATCTGCAATAATTCAGTTCAACCCAACGAGCCCAAAACAGATTTCTCCCTGAATAACTCTGAAGGCATCTCTCACACTAAACTTCAGATTCTGAACTTTCTGAAACAAATGTGTTTCTGTGCATCACCTGAAAGGTCACCAGACAGCCAAGAGAGACCCTATGAGATCAAAGAGAACAGAGAAAGGTCTCAAAGTGCGACTCACTAGAGCCGTGGAGATGCAGGCTTGCAAACACTTTGAGGCTTTTTACGTTGTGTTTTTATAAACCACGTTTATTCCAAGACTTCTCCCCAGGGTGCTACCATGTCATCGCCTCCCCTCTCTCCCCCCTCCTCTCCGCCCTCTTCTCTCCCCCTCTCTCCTCCCTCCTATCTCCTCTCCCCCCTTCTATCTCCTCTCCTCTCCCCGCTCTCCCCCCTCCTATCTCCTCTCCTCTCCCCCCTCCGCTCCCCCCCCCCCCCTCCCCCCCTTTCCCCCCCCCCCCCCCCCCCCCCGCAGGCCCCCCCCCCCCCCTCTCGCCCCCTCTCCCTCCCTCTCTCCTTCTCTCTCTCTCTCTCTCTCTCCGTCTCCCTCTCTCTCTCTCCCTCTCTCTCTCTCCGTCTCCCTCTCTCTCTATCTCTCTCTCTCTCTCCGTCTCCCTCTCTCTCTCCCTTTCTCCCTCTCTCCCTCCCTCTCACTCTTTCTCTCTCTCTCTCTCTCTCTCTCTCTCTCTCTCTCTCTCTCTCTGTTGCTCTCTCTCTCTCTGTCTCTGTCTCTCTCTCTCTCAGCAGTTTTGAGTGCTTCCAGCTGCCGACATTGAATACCGCCTCCCACACATGCACACTCTCACAAAGACATAGGTACACGCCGACCTAGTATGGAACACGTGCACGCACCCACACACACAGTCTCACACAGTCTCACACACACACACACACTTGCTTCAGTCATTAACAGAAATACTGCAATGCGTTTTCATTGCCCCTGCATCTCTGTCGCTGGCGTGTTTGCGCTTGTGTGCTTGTTCTGCATGTTGTGTCTTTATGTTCTGTTATTCGACCACCCACCCATATCCACCCACCCTCCATCACCACCACCGCCCGGTCCACACCTACCAACCCACCACCACCAGCCCCTTGTCTCCGTGCCCACAGACGGGGTTGTTGGGTGTAGGATGTGGGTCATGATTTATGGTCCGTGTCCAATCCAGACCCTCCAGTCTCCCTCTCCGAGGCCAGGTCACCGGCTCTGTCTCTACCCCAGGCCGTACTGTACGGAGACGGGCCAAGGAAAACACCTCGCAGCGTGGAGCTCCTGGCTCCCTTGAGAAAGTGCCAAGTAAGCAAAAAAACAAACCCCCACCACACACACACACACACCAAAAGAAGAAAAAAAACGAAGAATGAAGAATGCTTGTCCTATCCCAGTCTGCGCCAGTGATAGGACAAGGACACACACGTGTACGTGTGTGTGTGAGTTTGTGTGTGTGTGTGTGTGTGTGTGTGTGCGTGTGTGTACAAATTTGTGTGTCTGTGTGTGTGTGTGTGTCTATGTGTGTGTGTGTGTGTG
>OOFB01034260.1:22943-39788 GCA_900323305.1 Trachyrincus murrayi | reverse complement strand
CGGAGAATTTTGACGCGTTGCGTCGCGGCGATGTCTCGCAGATAATACATGAAAAGTATAATTAGCTCAGAGTCCAGAGACAGTTGTGGTTCGGTCCGGATCCGGACCCGAGTCCGGACTTTGAGGACCCCTGATCTGGAGGATTAACATGGTATAACAGATGACATTATCACCAGTGCAATTATTTTCTTTTGTCATAAGTTTACCAAGTCAATGTAATGTTATGTCAAGCATTATTGTGATTTGTTTAAAACAAAACAGTCACACAAAATACGGGTTTTATAGAATTGTATTTATTTTTGAAAGTGGCTGGCAAGTGTAAAAAAGGCAGTTAGCAGTTAGCCTAAGAGAGAGCCTCCCAAAGAGCATTTTTTTTGTATTACTGTGAATTGACTTGCATTTGTGTGTTATTTTAATCAGTTGTTAAAACTTTTTTAAATATAAAAACTACATAATGTGCTTTTATGCAATAATTTACAATGGCTTTCTTAGCACACTGGACTGGAGTAGATCCTGAAATCCCTCTTTGTAGAGAATCTATTTTAGATTCTTGAATCGAGAATCGTTTGGAATTGAGAATAGTTCTTAGACAATTGAGAATCGTAGGAATCGAGAATTGTTTCAAAATCGAGAATCATTTTTAGACAATTGAGAATCGTAGGAATCGAGAATCGTTTCAGAATCGGAATCGTGACCCCAGGAATCGGATCGAATCGTGGCAAAGTGGAATCGTGGCATCCCTACTGTTTATATTCAGAAGAAAGAGATGAACGGTGTCCCGGGAGCCTAATGTAACACCTCCTCCTCCAGTGGCTCGGACCTGCAACCTGATCCTCATCGTTCTGGACGTCTTGAAGCCTCTGGGCCACAAGAAGCTGATCGAACACGAGCTGGAGGGCTTCGGCATCCGGCTGAACAAACAGCCGCCTAACATCGGCTACAAGAGGAAGGACAAGGGAGGCATCAACTTCACCGCTACCGTACGGCTGGTCCACTACCGACACACCAGACAGCACACGCCAAACCTTAACCTTTAGCTGGTCCACTACCGACACACCAGACAGCACACGCCAAACCTTAACCTTTAGCTGGTCCACTACCGACACACCAGACAGCACACGCCAAACCTTAACCTTTAGCTGGTCCACTACCAACACACCAGACAGCACACGCCAAGCCTTAACCTTTAGAAACAAGTCCATGAATTAACTCGTCTCAATGTTCATTCATGTTTCGATGGCTTACTATTTCATTGAGTTTAGCAGCTTTTTGTTCGCTCCATGTTGTAACATGAAGGCATCGTTGATTACATTGTTGATGTGGGTCCTGAGACCAGTTGAGAACCACTGGTCTAATGACACATGTGGGTCCTGAGACCAGTTGAGAACCACTGGTCTAATGACACATGTGGGTCCTGAGACCAGTTGAGAACCACTGGTCTAATGACACATGTGGGTCCTGAGACCAGTTGAGAACCACTGGTCTAATGACACATGTGGGTCCTGAGACCAGTTGAGAACCACTGGTCTAATGACACATGTGGGTCCTGAGGCTAGACCAGTTGAGAACCACTGGTCTTGTCTCTAGTGTGTGTTGTATTGTGTGTGTATTGTGTCTCTAGTATGTATTGTGTCTCTAGTGTGTGTTGTATTGTGTCTCTAGTGTGTGTTGTATTGTCTCTAGTGTGTGTTGTCTCCATAGTGTGTGTTGTCTCCATAGTGTGTGTTGTGTCTCCATAGTGTGTCTCCATAGTGTGTTGTGTCTCTAGTGTGTGTTGTATTGTGTCTATAGTGTGTGTTGTCTAGTGTGTGTGTCTCTAGTGTGTATTGTGTGTATTGTAGTGTGTGTCTCTAGTGTGCATTGTAGTGTGTGTCTAGTGTGTATTGTCTCTCTGTAGTGTGCTCAGTGAGCTGGACAGGGTTGTTGTGTGTATTGTAGTGTGTGTCTCTAGTGTGTATTGTAGTGTGCTCAGAGTGAGCTGGACAGGGTTGTAGTGTGTGTCTCTAGTGTGTATTGTAGTGTTTCTCTAGTGTGTATTGTAGTGTGCTCAGAGTGAGCTGGACAGGGTTGTAGTGTGTGTCTCTAGTGTGTATTGTGTGTATTGTAGTGTGCTCAGAGTGAGCTGGACAGTGATACGGTGAAGAGCATCTTGGCGGAGTACAAGATTCACAACGCTGACATCACGCTGCGTGGAGACTGCACCGCCGATGACCTCATCGATGTCGTGGAAGGCAACCGGTAAGCAGTACGTGATCCCCAGTCCTGACTGGATCCGGTCCTGCCCGGATCGAGAATACTGGCTGGATCCGGTCCTGCCCGGATCGAGAGTCCTGTTATTTATTATTTCCATGTCAAGGAAAACAAAACAATTGCAACATGATTGTCCCTTTTGTGAAAACCTGTGATAAAGCACATGCATAAATATAACTATATATAGTCATGTATAGTTATATATGACTATAGGACTATATAGTCATATATGACTATATATAGTCATGTATAGTCATATATGACTATATATAGGACTGTATATAGTCATAAGTGTATATATAACTATATATAGTTATATGTATGAGTATATATATAACATATAAATGAGGGTGTCAGTTTGTATTAGTGTTTCTCCACAAGGCAACCTGCTCACAGCCCTCCCCCCCCCCCCCCCCCCCCCCCCCCCCCCCCCCCCCCCCCCCCCCCCCCCCCCCCCCCCCCCCCCCCCCCCCCCCCCCCCCCCCCCCCCCCAGGGTCTACCTGCCGTGCATCTACGTCCTCAACAAGATCGACCAGATCTCCATCGAGGAGCTGGACATCATCTACAAGGTGCCCCACTGCGTGCCCATCTCGGCCCACCACCGCTGGAACTTTGACGATCTGCTGGAGAAGATGTGGGATTACTTAAAGCTAGTGCGCATGTAAGTGCTTTCCCTTCACGTTCCACCAGAGGGCGCCGTAGGCTCCGAGCCAAGTGACCGCTTCCCCGCTAGCTGTACCCACAGCCTCTTGTCTGTTGTGTTTGACAGCTACACCAAGCCCAAGGGCCAGCTCCCTGACTACACATCCCCGGTGGTCCTGCCTGACGACCACACAGCTGTAGAGGACTTCTGCCTGAAGATTCACAAAAGTCTCATCAAGGAATTCAAATAGTGAGACCCCCGTGTTTATTATTTTATATTCAACGAGGAAGAATCATGAAGTTAACATGTTTTTATTACAATATTCAGTATTGAGTGTCTCAGACATCACGTGGTTGCTGGTCAGATTCCTTAAAGACCACGTGGGTTTGACCGTCTTGGAGAGGCTTCTGTTGGGTCTGTTGCAGAGCTGTGGGGGTTATTTTGTAACGTTGTCGTGTCCTCCCTCCAGTGCTCTGGTTTGGGGAGCCTCGGTGAAGCACAACCCCCAGAAGGTCGGGAAGGACCACGTGATGGACGACGAAGACGTCATCCAGCTGGTGAAGAAGTAGACGCCCACCGCCATGACACCCGCCATGACACCGCATGGCCCCCCGCTTCTCGCTCTGAAGAAACACCTCGGAGCGTCTTGCCAACGCACCAAACGTACAAGTTCAATTTGTTATGTCAAAATAAAAGCCCTTGGCCTGTTTTGAAATACGTTAATAGTTCACATTGAATATCATGAGACTTCAGAAGAATAAAATCTGTACAATAAAAGGTTTTCAAGGACTTTTATTCAACATATTTTCATTTGACTGAACGTTGATTTAAATGTTGGATGACTGTATTTTATGGTTCTAGTATTTATTTAATACTGTGGATAGGCCCAGACAGGAAGTATCGATACACACACCAGACCATTTCATCAACATTCAATAGCAAACCACAGTGTTCACATTTTCCTCAGTAATATAATGCAGAAAATACCTGAATTGGGTTTTTCATATTATTTATAGTATTATATAATTATATACTCTGTTCTGTTGCCTCTGAACGTCCCGGACCGGACCGCTGTCATACTGGCATGTCGGTGGGAACCGGTTCATTAGAGCTCAGTGATTTATAGGACATCCATGATGGGGGCAGATAGCGCCCGTCCCGCTCTCACTCAGGCTAATAAGTTCATTCACTCAGACGGTCTGCGGACGTCTCCCCCAGCATCCCCCCCCAGCGCGTCTCCCTCAGCGTCTCCCCCAGCATCCCCCCCAGCGCGTCTCCCTCAGCGTCTCCCCCAGCTGTGCTCAGCTAAACCACGTTCTAAGCAAAGTGAAACACAGCATTTCATCCTATATGGGATATTTTAGGATCGCTGCCTCATCCAATGTAATGGGTATATGGAGATAGAGAGGGCTATATATAATATATATATATATATATAATATATATATATTATATATATTATATATATATATTATATATAGTGGTTAGAAGACATGATACCTGAACAAAGAAATTGTAACACAGTGAGCATTGCGATACAATTATTTTGTTGCTTTTCAATTTCAAATGAAATTGAAAAAACTTAATTTGAAAAATAAATGTTTCCAAACAATGAAACTGAAGAGTTTTGAAGATAACTTTAAAAGATATATATAGTATAAATGAATAACTAACCTCATTCACTATAAGTGTGTACAACTGTATGCAATTAGATTCAAAGTAATACTTTTATACTATTACTATTTAAAAGTAGTACTGTATTTCATCTTTCCTTCCATCTAAGCCCATCTTATTCCATAAAGATGTCAAAAGTAATTGTTATATTTCAAAGTGGGGTTTATAGTTCATGGTCCTCAGGTCTGAAACACGATCAAACGTCCACATTCAGTTTGAGAAAGAAACGTCTGCTGCAGAGAGACAGCGGTGCACGTCCAGTAACCACGCAGCAGACACGTCTCCCCCACCCGCACGCGTCTCCCCCCCCCCCCCCCACCCCCTTTCTCCCTGTAAATTACAGCAGCACTTTAGCTAATGAAAGAGTTGAAGACCGGCCACTAATAAAAAGCCATTAAGTGAATAAAGCACTTCCCCCGCTAACGAAATGAAAGAACCTGCCCCTTTAGAGGGGGGGGGCTGTATTCATATTTATGAAAACCTCCCCCTCCTCCCCAAACTCCCTGAACTCCAAATCAATCCCACCCTCCTTGAAGTCCTCGTTACATTTCGACCTATCCCAGAAGGAGCTGGCCACCCCCCCTCCTAATGGGAGATAAGGAGGACGGGGGGGACTTGGGAAGGGGGATGGAGGAGATGCAGACAGTCTCTCTCCAGGGCAGCCAGCGACCGGACCTCCAGACCCCCCTGGACGACGGCTCCCGGGCCGGCGGACCCTGGTGGGGCTCCTCTAGCAGGAGGAACAGATACGGGTATGATGTTTGAGATCGGTCAGAATATCTTTCTTTCTAGGGATGTTTTCTTAACCCATTGTTCAGTTTTTTCTATTTCTAGTTATGTATTTTGTCTTTCTACTCATTTAAGACTCCTTTATTTAAACAACGCGGAGGATAAAATGCTTTTGAATGTAGAATATTTTGAAATTGGTTTCAGTTTTTGAAAAATCGTACTAATCGAAATAATAATTTGAGCTTCGTATGCCTGTTTGTTGTAGAGATGAAGAACACTTGTTAAGAGAACAAGGGTAAGAAGCCTCATCCATCACATTACAACCATGCCTTGAACAAACCCATCTCTCTTGACCTATTTCATACCATACATCATCTCTAGATCTAGTTTTCCCTGGGCAGTCGGTACATTTATCCAATTGTGTCAGACAAAGTGGCTTAGTGGCAAGAGCTAAGTTGATTATCACACGGGGCCTTTAGATTTTGGCTAAATGTCCCTTGGGACTGAGACAAGAACTATGGTAATAATATTGGCAAACCTTTTGGGAAGGGGATTCTATAAAAGGACCTCTTAGCTGATGGCATCTTAACTCTGGACATTGTTCTGGTCGACCGTTAACACGCTTAAGAGGACGTCAGGATTGGTCGGATCCCAACGGTGATCAAATGGCATCTGTCTAAAGATGTCTGAAGACAATAGCGATGTGCCCGGTACCCTTGGCCACCAATATGTTGTGTGAAATAGTTCAGAAGCTTTGGTGGCTGCAGTCTCAGTTGAACAGGTTCTTAACGTGATGTCCGATGGGCTGAAGATCAGGAGGACATTCAGTAGGCACCTCAAAGATCACTTAAACATTGCCGTGTACAACATTCTGTAGAAATGTTGGATATTTTAGCGTTTCATCGAGGACTCGTGTCTCGACATGCCGACGTCGGCTACGTCAGCTACGTTGAGGTAAGCGATGGGTGGGGTTTGACGCAGTAAGGGTGGTGCCCACTTTTCCGCAGTGTGACCTATGACTAATTTTTTTTTTAATTTTGCAGATGTTCCTAGCCTATATTAAGAACACCTCCCCTTACCTCAGATTCTTCGCAAAGCCACGATGTCATTTCAGTTGATCAGTTGAGACGCTCCGGGTCCCGCTCCACACCTCTGGACCTCCACGCTTGGGATATGAACAAACCAGAGGCTTGAAGATCTCAAATCTTTTTAAACAACCTTTTGGTTTTTCTTTCAGGAGTTCTGAATGATTTTTCTTTTCTTTTTTTCTGCAACTTCGTCCACCATGATCATTAAAGATGGTCTGACGACGTCGTAGTGCATGAAGAACATTTGATTGTTGGTTTTTTAAGAAAAGTTTCCTTTCTTGCATCTACAAGTAAGTCCTATTGGATTCTGAGGTTTCCTTCAGGGGAACTGGATGGATGCGTCTGGCCGACGGGTGGATGTCTTCTGGATGGATGCGTCTGGTGGATGTCTTTGCCCAGGACTCCATTGTGCTTGATCTAACCATGCAGTCGTCTTCTGTCCATGGTTGTACCAAGCACCTTGGAGGCTTGCGAGCCCTCTCCATCTCCTAACCTGCTGCTTCATCTTGTTTCACAGTGACAGAAGAAGAAAAGAAACATTAAAAATGTTTTTTAAAAAGGAGAGCAATTATGACAGTTTGGATAAAAAAGAAATCATTTTAATAGCACGTATCTGACACTATGTGACTAAAGGTTATTATGTATCAATGCTACCAGGGTGACCTTTGAATTTTGGGTTTTATCCTAAGCTTTTATTAATGTATAGCATGCTAATTTGTATTACTGCATGGCTTAATGTCGCATAGTTTAATATGTATAACTGTTGTATGGAATACATTTAAAATTGTAATAAATCTAACAAAAACAACTTCATTTACACAAGAATTTGCCAACAGTGAGCAAAATGTAATGAAATGTGACCGCTTTGTTCCACACAAGCCGTGCTCTACCAATGTGGCAGATTTGTAGATTTAATGAACTGCAGAAACGCAAGGCTTTTAGAACCAGATCATCGTGGAGGTCATACGTTAAAACTGATGCACTCAATTATGTCTGAGGAGCACAACAGCATGAATCTGGACAATCATGAAATAAACGAATCATTTTCCATCTGATTCCATCGCGTGTTCCAGGCATAGAACATCCTTGACTGTTCTATTTTTCCACCTCTACCTCGATGTATTGAAAAAAATTTAAATTGCCTTAAATGTTTCATGGTTTATTCATTAACGTTTGTTTGAGAGTTGGCGGTCAAAACGACCTGACCGAAGCGGGAACATCTCTTCTGCAACCCGCCAGGTAAATTGGTTTTCCATGCTGAAGGAGCACAGCGCTTTTAGATATTAAATTATTATTTATCATCCTCTTCATGATCCTGAAAGAACACCACACGTCTCTGCTTAGCATGTACCAACATTGTGTTCATCGTTGAGATAAATCGATATTATTGATGGATGTTTTTCAAACGTTCACCATGTTAGTTTGAAGTGAGCGGTGAACACATTTTGTTATGGAGATGCACAACATGTGTGTCGATGTGATTAAACAGGTTGAGTCAAGCTTCCCGGATTGTCTTTTTGTCTCCATTTTAAAAAAGAAAATCAATGAACGGCGATTCTCTGCCGACAAGACGCCATTGTGTCTTTTAAGGGACGTTTAATGCAACAGATACAGCCTGCAATACGAGGGTGAGGATGAACTGAAAATTAAAGGGCTGGCAGAAGAGTAAAGTTAATACCATACAAACAGTATGTAAAGCACAAAGTGAAGTCATTTTATTTGTACAGCCCTTAATCACAGTTACCGTCTCAAAGGGCTTCACAGGCCATATTTATGACACCCCTAACCCTAACCCTAACCCCAGCCTCCCAAAGGGCAAGAAAAAACTCCTTAACGATCAAGGAAGAAACCTTGAGAAGGAACAGAGTGGGGATCCCTCCTTCCAGGGAGGGTTAGGAACAGAGTGGGGATCCCTCCTTCCAGGGAGGGTTAGGAACAGAGTGGGGATCGCTCCTTCCAGGGAGGGTTAGGAACAGAGTGGGGGATCCCTCCTTCCAGGGAGGGTTAGGAGTGCCATGGGTGCCATAATAGACATACATGGTATTTACAAGCAAACAAGTTAAATACAGTTAAAAGTAGAAAGTTTTGTATTGTCCATGGTGATGCAGTGCTGGCTGGTGAGCAGGCTGGTATCCTTCAGGTGGTGTGGCCAGGCATCCAGTCATGATCGCAGCAAGACACTAAAGCAGAGACAGTATTATGTTAGATAGGACAGGATGGACACACTAAAACAGACAGTATTATGTTAGATAGGGCAGGATGGACACACTAAAACAGACAGTATTATGTTAGATAGGGCAGGATGGACACACTAAAACAGACAGTATTATGTTAGATAGGGCAGGATGGACACACTAAAACAGACAGTATTATGGTAAGGAGTATGGTAGGAGACCTCTCGTCTAGTACCTATCTAGCAGGGGTAGGCTAGTGCTGGCTAACAGGTTGATTTAGCTGTAGTGAGAGCTGAGGGACACTCCTAGGAGCCAAATGAGAAAGTAAAAAGGAAGGTTTTAAGTTTAGATTTGAATTTTTCAGCAGTCAGCTTCCCTGATTACAGGTGGCAGACTGTTCCACAGATAGGGTCCTTGATAAGAGAACGCTCTGTTTCCTGCTGATTTCTTTTTAACTCTTGGAATTGATAGAAGGCCAGCTCCTGAAGACCGGAGGGGCCGAGAAGAACAATAAGGAGTAATAAGGTCCTTCAGGTAGGATGGTGCAAATCCATGTAGGATTTTATAGGTTAGTAGTAGCACCTTAAAATCTGACCTTGCATTAATTGGAAGCCAGTGGAGGGAGGAGAGAATAGGAGTAATGTGGTCAAACTTTCTAGTTCTAGTTAAGAGTCTAACAGTAATCTAGTAAACCAGAGAACATTACAGTAATCTAGTCCAGAAGATATAAACGTGTGGATGAGTGTTTGATTCTAGCAATGTTTCTAAGATGAAAGAAAGCAGTTCTGGTAATACTTGTTACATGTTGATCAAAAGAAAGCATAGGGTCGAACAAGACTACCAGATTTTGAACACAGGAGCTTTGGATGATAGCAGAGCCGATGATGATCAGCTGTTTCCCTGTTCAGCTGCAAGTCGTTTTGGGACATCCATCTTTTCATTGCAGTCAGGCAAGATGTGTTCATTTTATGACGACTTTGTGACGGTATAATCAACATCCCCTTCAGATGTCTCCCTCATGGTAGAACACAAACAAGTGAATCTTTAATATTTAGACTACAGCTAAATGTATGATTACAATATGCTTGTGAATTCTTCTTAGCTCTAGTGAGGATCACTATATTTCAATATGTGGTAATTTAAGTGTTTTAATCAAGGTAATTTATATTTTGTAGTAATGGTACAATACATCTTCTACACAACATACAAGATATACCATACAATATACCTTATAACAATATACATCTTCTAATCAGAATGCATTTCAACTAATATAAAATATCATATTTAATTATTGCCCAGGACTAATCTAGCCCCCCCGGGACGTGTGTTTAAAGCACCATGCACCAGAGGAATGTGGTGATTTAAAGAGAACGTGACCTCAAGGACACAGAGCGTGAAGCCGGTCTGGACTCCTGAGTTTTGTTTGAACATGATAACGTCCACTAAGAACCACTGAACACACTACAGATACTATTTATTTGAAATTATTAGTTGTTCCATGTCAATATTTCTGCAAATCACAGGATTACAAGAGAAAGAAAGTCACTGAATCATTTCTCTTGTATATATAGAAGCTAACAATAAGTAATCACAACAAATGTTTTTCACAAACGTCTAGTAATGATGGAAGATGTTTCTGTTCCTATCATTTAAAGTACATTAGTATATCTCATGGCTGGACTCCTGAACATCAGAGGTGTAGTAGTAGGGTGAACCAGTAGTAGGGTGGACCAGTAGTTGGGTGAACCAGTAGTAGGGTGAACCAGTACCTACTGTACACCTGTGTGCTGAAGGCCTACAGCACAACAATAACAGATATAAACAGATATTCACTCCTTTCCCACACTACATACATATCCCATACTAGGAATATCTTAATAAATCAACATGTATTATAAAAACACTCAACTCACAATGGCTTGGACATCAGGGCTTAGTAACCCTAACCCTAACACTAACCCTTAGTTAGTTAGAAACATACTGGCTTGGACATCAGGGCTTAGTAACCCTAACCCTAACACTAACCCTTAGTTAGTTAGAAACATACTGGCTTGGACATCAGAGCAGTAATCTGGCTACAGGTCATACACATGACTTCCTACAGCATGTAGGAGCACACATGAAAAAAATACAAACAAAATACAAAACATGACAAAAGGAATTCTTAAATCTGCATTAAGTCAGGCCATTAGTTGTGTGTGTATGTGGTCTTCAACAGGAAATAAAAAAACACTGTTAGTGCAAACTATAGTGTAGTCTGTCAGGGAAGAAGGCTTTTATTTTTCTGCTTGGTTGAAGTGACAGCACATAAAAGACGGTGGTGTAAGTGCTGTGAATCTCAAAGGGACCTTAAACAGTAATATACGCACGCACGCACGCACGCACGCACACACGCACACACGCACACACGCACGCACACACTCAGGACGGAGGTGTCAGGTCCCAGTACTCTAAGATGAATCCACATGGTCCATTCCACAGTGGCAGATATACTTTGGAGATGTTTGTACCATTATTGATTTTCAGTCAAATTCATGGTTAGTTAAAAACTAAATCTCAAGTCCCGTCAGGATCCCTTTGATCCTGTATTATACATCCGTTAGGACAGCAAACAATTGAGGCAAGACCATCAACAAGCATTGAAGCCATCTTCTCATTCTGCAGGAAGAATAAATCACAAGTAGCCGTACGGGAAGTGTCTGTCTTTACCGCCGGCGGTCCGGCTAACGGGACATGAAACATGACGATGACAGCTCTTTGGCAACCGTGTCTACCGGAGCACGTACCGCGAGTATCACGCACAGCCCCACCCCTTCACGTGACAGTAGCTTCCAGTAGCTTCCAGATGCTCTATGAAATCTTTCCTAACAACCACTTCGGGATGCCCAAGAGAAAAAAAAATCTAAACCAAAAAAAAAAAAAAGAACTGACCAGTGCAGTTCATGGTTTCCATGACAACTGGTCTGACCAGCAGGGTCAGACCAGTTGACCCCTCCCCCTCCACATCAAGCGTAGATCTGGCCGGGTCCTCCGGGGGCACGGCTGCTCCCCCCGGCGTGGCGGTCCTGGCTGGGCAGGCGGGGGTCCTTGGCCTTCAGGACGCCCGTGTAGTCCTGGACCCCAACCTCCAGGTTCCTGGCCCTCAGCGCCGCCGTGTGCAGCTTGTCCAGGAAGTCCGGCATGCCTGGCAGAACAACCAGAACAACCACAACGTCACGACTCAACATGTGGTTCTCTCCAGTCAGCTGGATGTACAGAGAGAGAGAAGAGCTGTTCTTTAGACTCCTGTTGCTACATAGTGCAGGTTTAGCACCCTCTATTGGTCCGTGGTGGTGAAGTCATCTTATGTTCCTGCTCTTGTATGGAAGTAGTGCAGTTGTGCACGAATGCTAACTCCGTTAGCCGTACGAAGACACTCACCGCTGGACACCATCCAGCTCACACAGTAGCGGGGGAACACGGTCTGGGGGTCGTCGCTGTAGGTCAGCAGATAATCAAACCCATTCTAAAAGTAGAAAACAAAACAAACAGCGCCGTTAGACGTACGATAAGCTACTACGCTAAGATAACACTACGCTAACACTTCACCAACCTCGTCGAAAGACTTGTGGGGACGAATGACCATTCTGGACTGGTAGGACTGAACCCTCACAAACTGCTGGGACTCGGGGACCCGCGGGTGGGAAACGGCCCTGCGGACAAAACACATGATGTAGCAATAAGCTAACACACACTCATACGTTCATATGATGTATCAATAAGCTAACACACACTCATACGTTCATATGATGTCTCACAGGATTATTAGATCACACACCTGGAAACCAAGATCATCAGACTGTTCTCCCAGTCCACATCGTAGCGACGAACGTACACATAGTCTCTGGAGTACATAGGATACTGGGGAGACATCATATAAATGAGTATGGAGTATAGAGTATAGAGTATAGAGTATAGAGTATAGAGTATATAGTATAGAGTATAGAGTATGGAGTATGCAGTATAGAGTATATACTGTAGTATATAGTAATTGATTTAGAAGCAGGACAAGACATACTATTTCATTTGGTTAGGAATGCATTCCAATGGAGCAGTTTTGAACCAGGACAACTTTATTCCATGAAAATCTACAACATGTATTGTGTATTACTACAACATGTATTGTGTATTACTACAACATGTATTGTGTATTACTACAACATGTATTGTGTTCTCATGGACTCACAGGGAAATGCGTTGCCCAGTGCAGCACCTCAGAGCCCGTGTTAGCATCTCTGTCCACCACCTCCAGCTTGATCACCAGAGCATCCCACGTCTTCCTGTACTCCGTGTCCAACTGGGGGAGAGGGAGAGGGAGGGGGAGGGGGAGGGACAGGGGGGGGGGGGGGGGGGGGGGGGGGGGGGGGGGGGGGGGGGGGGGGGGGGGGGGGGGGGGGGGGGGGGAGAGGGGAGGGGGAGGGGGAGAGGGAAGTAAGCTAGTACTTAATATAGTCAGCCAGGTGCAAACAGCAGCTACATTGTTGAGCAAACAACAACACTACACTACATGTAGTACTACAGAGACTATATCCAGTACTGAATATAGCAGTAGGACGAGTTCAGCTCATGATGTCTGTGTTTACTCCACTGACAACACCAGCATATGATGTCTGTGTTTACTCCACTGACAACACCAGCATATGGTCTGTTGTGAAACTACCTGGACGTTGAAGAACTGTCTTGGCGTGACGTCGGTGTACGAGGCCAACACTGTGGAACAATTCAGAACAACAAGAGTGAAACACGCAAGAGTGAAAAACATCAACAAGACTACAGAGCGCTTATGGGGGAGGTGACTGGGCTGACCTCTGTATTCATACAGATGACTGTCAGGGAGAGGTCGTTTCCACACTTTGAAGTCTGTCTTCTCCACCACGGCCTCCCAGCCGGCCTCCACCTCCCGGCCGGCCTCCACCTCCCGGCCGGCCTCCAGCGGCGAGGATGTCTTTATGTCCTCCAGGGCTTGTAGCTCGAGCCCACACCTTGACAGGTATAACGTTAACATGTATATATGATATATATATATTGTATATATTATATATATATATTAGTTATATTAGTATATTAGATATATCAGTTAAAGGGCCCCTATTTTACCACCAGGTGTGGGTGTGATCAGACTGATCATCAGACATCTGGGTGGACACTCCCACTTGTGATGTCAATGTGTCAATGGCAATTTTAGTCACATGACCATTTAGAAACAGCTTGTAAGGCTAATCACTCACACCTGGTGGTTAACATGTCGGTGACATTAGTGCAGCGTGGATAATACGGTTAGCAGGGTGGCCACGCCGGGGTCATAGATTGACAGTTCAAATCATACCTGCGGATTTCTTCATCCTCGATCTTCTCGTTTTCCCACATGAAGACTCCGGCCAGGGCCGCTATGAGAGTCCCCGTCGGGGGGTGCTTGTTCTGGAGTCTTCTCCACATGTTCCCCACCAGGGTCCACCGCTCGGAGTACAGGTTGGAGTACAGCTGGCCGACCTGAAGGGCCCGCCGGAGCCTCAGGCCTGTCACGAAGCTGCAGTGGTCCGCGAAGATGGACAGCAAGCCTCGCCTCTTGGTGGCGGACCCCGACGCCTCCCGGACTGCTCTCTGGAGACAGGTCAGCAGCAGGCCCAGACCCAGGCCTCGGCCCGGGTCCTGGTCCTGCCTGGTCGTCCTGAGTCCACAACTACGATGAAGCCTCGCTGCGTTCACACCGAGCCTCGGCATGCTGTGCAACATGGCGCCCTGGCCGGAGCTTCAACAACACTGACAGGTCTTATATTGAACCATGCGTTTAAATCTCTCCCAACAAACACAACCTGCCTGGCTGAAGTCTGAGCACTAAGCTACTGCATGATGCTAGCCTGTGATCGGTTAGCCTGTGATCGGTTAGCCTGTGATCAGTTAGCCTGTGATCGGTTAGCCGGTGATCAATACACACAACGGAATAGAAAACACAACGGATGTGTATCAAATTAAGTCATTATAATACATCATAACAGTTAGTCGACATGCATCAGTCAAAATGTCAGCTAAGCTCACGCTTCCCAGAGTCTACCAACCACTTTGACCTCCTCCTCTTACACGCCCACCCCGTAGACCCGCCCTAGCCTGCAAAACAAACGCCCATTGGACAGCTGTCACTCAAGGGCGACTCCTATAGGTGCAGATGGAAGCCTATCACAGAGTAAGGGACTTGGATACTAGCACGTTTGTATGGACCGCCTCTCGGTCAGGGCACAGCATTACATTCTTATTATGAACCATTAGAACATAACAAGGTGGCGTTACATAGTGTAATATCACATATGTATATATTTCTAACAGTATTTATATGTATTTATGATGTGATGGGGTTGTGGTTTAAGAATGAATTCGGACCAGCACTTCCGTCCCATCTGTAAATTGTGTGACCTGACTCAAGATCAGCTGAGAAGCAGCACAATGTCGCCCTCTGGTGGTTGCTTTTCAATACGTTGATTTTAATCTGCTTTCTCTAGAACTTTGACATGACCCACCTGTGGAGCTTCGTTTGGCCCAGGACCCAGGACCCACCACATATTGGTACATTCTCACCATTACCATGTCAAAAAAACTGAGATCATTAAGATTTATGTGTGTCTTGTTCATCAATGCAGTGTCCCCCCTTTCAGTCTTCAAACATGCTAATGATCAAGTGCATGTAGGCATGCCCATGCAGCTTTATTTTTGAACAAAATGTTATGAAAAATATTGTTTGTGGCCATCCCACGACCCGCTTGGTCTCCTGCTGAGACCCACTTATGGGTCCCGACCCACAGTTTGAAAACCACTGCTCTAGGACATAGTATAAAGAGTTAAAACGTAAAATTACTTAATACTCTAGCTAACAGCTCAACCCTGTATCAAAGATAGACACATCGATGTCTCAATATTAATACAATCTAACATTAATGTGCAAGAACAATAATATCCGGAAGAGGGCGCCGTTTAACTCTTTAGTTCAGCAATACTGGTAGCAGGTTAGGACATCTTTAAACTGAAACCAGAGATGAAGCCTAGACCAGGGGTCTTCAACCTTTTTCAGCCCAAGGACCCCTTGGTGGATAGAGAGATGGAGCAGGGTATTTTATGAATACCTATGAATACCTATGAATTGTGTGTTGCGTTTTAGGCCTGGCCTATAATAACATTCATAATGCCTTATTAACCTATTTATATACTCAGTTATAATGCTTACATTGGACTGCATTTTTTTGGACTGCATTTTTATATAGCTGCATTTTTGCATATGCATTTTTACATTGCTGAGACGTTTATAAATAATCATTATTGATGTATGGAGGCTAATACTTGTACATTACATTTTTATTTTACTTTAAAAAAAATTGTAAATTTTTAAGGTATGTGGGACAATGAAACATTTAGCTAAAACGTTCTTTTTTTGATGACGGTTGGTCACGTAGCATAACTTAGGCTGCAATGCATCATGGTTGCATGGGAATCTTAAATAGTTTTTGTCAAAAAAAATTGCTTATTATTGGTTGGAGTGTACTCAATATTTTATTTTTTGTCTAAAATATATTTTTCTAGATTTCACAAAAATTAGTTTGACGTCCAAAAAGAATTGGCCGACCCCCTGCAGTACCTCCGCGGACCGCCTAGGGGTCGCGGACCCCTGGTTGAATATCCCTGGCCTAGACAGTTATTTTTTTACTTAAAAATAGCAAAACGTGTATTGTGAAATACTTTCAACATGCATTACGAAACGATGATAATAAAGTTTATTCATCTTTTTTGGTTTAATCTCCGGTGGTTTTATATTATAGACCCCACCAGAAAGCACACTGCTAGACCCTACCATATACACCTCCTTATGTACCATGTTTCATCATCTTGGAGTCAGAATGGTGACATATCCTGTTACCCTGGAAACCCAGCTTCTTCCTGAAAGGGAAGTACACGTTGCAGATAATATGAAGGGTAAATAGTGTTACTCAAATAAACATAGTTAGATATTCATGTCTTGTAGTGTAGTTTGGGTTAAGACCATTTGCTGATAGAACTGTGTAATAATTAGTTTATAAGGTTTTATCAGGAGCATCAGCCGTAACACACACACACACACACACAATACATTGATGAAAACTAAATAAAGCCCGAGAAGTGGTACAATTTATTTCCACATTGCCACCCATATGTTGATATTATTATAACTTCAAATTCACTTCACAGCTACAACATTTGGCATTTTGCCGGCGCACACACACA
>OOFB01034260.1:8211-22923 GCA_900323305.1 Trachyrincus murrayi | reverse complement strand
GTGTTACTCAAATAAACATAGTTAGATATTCATGTCTTGTAGTGTAGTTTGGGTTAAGACCATTTGCTGATAGAACTGTGTAATAATTAGTTTATAAGGTTTTATCAGGAGCATCAGCCGTAACACACACACACACACACACACACACACTATTCTCTTGTTTTCCTTTGTCAATGACACGCTCGTGCTGATGACAGCACTAGTGGGCGGGAGTATAGTAGGGTGCGTCACTGCCGGTGGGCGGGAGTATAGTAGGGAGGCCTCACCGCTGGTGGGCGGGACTATAGTAGGGCCCGTCACCGCCGGTGGGCGGGAGTATAGTAGGGACGCGTCACCGCCGGTGGGCGGGAGTATAGTAGGGACGCTCCAATAAAAAGCGAGACGCCCTCCGCCCTGCCGGCGAGTCCTCGCACGCGGCAGTGACGTGACGGGTCATTCAAACTAGATCTTTCTGGATCTGAGATCTCTTTAATCTCGTAGTGATCTGCTGAGGAGCGACAGTCTTCCTCTGCTAGTAGATCTGTTGTGATCCCAGCGGGTCTCATTTACCAACTGATTTATTCGAACATCTTTTATTTCCTTATCCCGCGCTGTGGTAGTTTAATAGGCGGGCTAATTAGCTCCTCGTTAGCAGGTTTTGTTTAAAGGATAAACCCTCGCAGCGTGTGGTAAGTTTCCTCCTGTTGTTGTTGTTATTGTTATTGTTATTGTTATTATTATTATTATTATTCATATCTTTGTCTTTTAAGGGATGTATGAAATGTGACGACGGCACAGCTAAGCATCCCGTCAGCGTGACTACCGGGCTAGCCCGGGTGCTACACCGCGTTAGCCCGGGTGCTACACCGCGTTAGCCTGGGTGCTACACCGCGCTAGCCCGGGTGCGTTAGCCCGGTGCTACACCGTGATAGCCCGGGTGCGTTAGCCCGGTGCTACACCGTGCTAGCCCGGGTGCGTTAGCCCGGTGCTACACCGTGCAAGCCCGGGTGCGTTAGCCCGGTGCCACACCGTGCTAGCGGTCCTTTATGACCGGTCGTGTTCGACTCGGTCCGGTAAGTGGACCACAATGGCGGATCTGTTGAGTCAGTGTTACATGTCAACCTTCACCATCAGCCTTATTTATCAATATAACGACATTACAACTATAACTAGCTTTAACTATAATTATAACTTTAACTATAACTATAGCTATAACTAGCTAACTATAACTAGCTTTAACTATAGCTTTAACTAGAACTAGAACTATAGCTTTAACTAGAACTATAACTAGCTTTAACTAGAACTATAGCTTTAACTAGAATTAACTTTAGCTATAGCTCCGTTTGGTCTATTTTGACGTTTTCGTCCTTTCGTCGAAGGTTGTGGTGATCGAGGAAGTGTTGGTACTTTACTGTAAACGTTACTTCTATAGTAGTAGTAGTAATGTTGGTACTTTACTGTAAACGTTGCTTCTATAGTAGTAGTAGTAGTAGTGTTGGTACTTTACTGTAAACGTTGCTTCTATAGTAGTAGTAGTGTTGGTACTTTACTGTAAACGTTGCTTCTATAGTAGTAGTAGTAGTAGTAATGTTGGTACTTTACTGTAAACGTTGCTTCTATAGTAGTAGTAGTAGTAGTGTTGGTACTTTACTGTAAACGTTGCTTCTATAGTAGTAGTAGTAGTAGTAGTATTTGGTACTTTACTGTAAACGTTGCTTCTATAGTAGTAGTAGTAGTAATGTTGGTACTTTACTGTAAACGTTGCTTCTATAGTAGTAGTAGTGTTGGTACTTTACTGTAAACGTTGCTTCTATAGTAGTAGTAGTAGTGTTGGTACTTTACTGTAAACGTTGCTTCTATAGTAGTAGTGTTGGTACTTTACTGTAAACGTTGCTTCTATAGTAGTAGTAGTAATGTTGGTACTTTACTGTAAACGTTGCTTCTATAGTAGTAGTAGTAGTAGTAATGTTGGTACTTTACTGTAAACGTTGCTTCTATAGTAGTAGTAGTAGTAGTAGTAGTGTTGGTACTTTACTGTAAACGTTGCTTCTATAGTAGTAGTAGTGTTGGTACTTTACTGTAAACGTTGCTTCTATAGTAGTAGTAGTAGTAGTTGTTGGTACTTTACTGTAAACGTTGCTTCTATAGTAGTAGTAGTAGTAGTGTTGGTACTTTACTGTAAACGTTGCTTCTATAGTAGTAGTAGTAGTAGTAGTAATGTTGGTACTTTACTGTAAACGTTGCTTCTATAGTAGTAGTAGTAATGTTGGTACTTTACTGTAAACGTTGCTTCTATAGTAGTAGTAGTAATGTTGGTACTTTACTGTAAACGTTGCTTCTATAGTAGTAGTAGTAATGTTTCTCAGTGTGATCATACTCATCATCATCATCATCATCATCATCATCATAAAGACTCACGGAGTCTGTCTCGTGCTCTCTAACGACTGCACGTGCGCACGAGACAGAATTACGTCCTGATAATGAATCGATCATGAATCGATCCTCCATCTAGGATCACCTAACGATACTATATATATATATATATATATATACTAACCCTTCAGGAATAACGTGAGACCAGCCGCTGTAATACAGGTTAAAGTGCTTAAATATACACTTATCGATTATCTAATGCGATGTCTTTTAATGTCTTAAAAATGGCTTCCGGGGACGTTTTCGTGTAAGGCAGACAGGGGGCTCTATTCAGTCTGTTATTGGTTGTACAGACTGGTGCACGACTGAAAATACTGGTTTTCTTTGTCTTTCAGGATGTACCTCCATTCACCTGCAGTCACAACTCCATCATGGCCATTAGTTCAGGGTTTTTGATTGCCCAGAACCAATTACAGGATTACAGGATAACAATACACCCACACTTCTAATTTACCTCTAATTGATTTCTGGCCTTGTTGAGAGTTAAGTTTACAGTTTCTGGAGTCTTCTTTTAACTGGGAGGCCTTGAACTCTGCTTATTTATTGACCCTGATACCTCTTATTTCAGTAGTAGCTGCTGCTAACATATCCGAGGGTTCTCAGATTCATAGCCTGTATTCATATCTCGCACAATGGCTTCAACAACGGTCGCTACACTACTACTGGCGGGGACAGTTGCTATGGCTACCCAGGGCCCCATGACCGAATACATGTGGCTTCTGGTCCTCGGCTTCGTCATCGCCTTTGTCCTCGCCTTCTCCGTGGGGGCCAACGACGTGGCCAACTCCTTCGGCACGGCCGTGGGCTCCGGCGTGGTCACCCTGCGGCAGGCCTGCATCCTGGCCACCGTGTTTGAGACGGTTGGCTCGGTTCTGCTCGGGGCCAAAGTCAGTGAAACGATCCGGAAGGGCATCATAGACGTGAGGATGTACAACGGGTCCGAGCACGTCCTGATGGCCGGGTCGGTCAGCGCCATGTTCGGTGAGTCCCGGCTCCTTCCTGGTCTGAAGTATTGACTTGTAATGTTACGATGTAGGTCTGCATGTTGGACCTTTGATCATTGTATTAACGTTGTAGTGCAAGTCTTTATTTACCAGGGATAAACACGCCTCTTCTATTTAGGTTCTGCTGTTTGGCAGCTGGCTGCATCATTTCTGAAGTTGCCCATTTCTGGAACTCACTGCATTGTTGGAGCGACTATCGGCTTCTCCCTCGTCGCCAGGGGGTCACAGGGGGTCAAGTGGCTGCAACTGCTTCGCATTGGTGAGTCAGCGCCGCCAGGTGACCCATGATCAGGTCTAGATCCAAATAACATCCTGCTGTGGGATTACTAGTGTGTGTGTGTGTGTGTGTGTGTGTGTGTGTGTGTGTGTGTGTGTGTGTGTGTGTGTGTGTGTGTGTGTGTGTGTGTGTGTGTGTGTGTGTGTGTGTGTGTGTGTGTGTGTGTGTGTGTGTGTGTGTGTGTGTGTGTGTGTGTGTGTGTGTGTGTGTTCGTGTTCACAGTTGGGTCCTGGTTCCTGAGTCCCCTGCTGTCTGGTCTCATGTCTGCTGTTGTTTTCTGGTTCGTGAGGAAGTTCATTTTGCACAAGGTGAGCTTCCCAGGTTACACCAGCAGCGTCCTGGAGACCAGAGGGTGGTTTATTTACAGTACAGAGGCTTGTGGTGTGGTTACCTCCTATAATGTGGTTTTTAATAACTTGGACCTCGTGCCCTCTCGCTATGAAAGTTCTGACGCTGCATTTTATTGTCTCTAGGAGGATCCAGTGCCCAATGGACTAAAGGCCCTCCCTGCCTTCTACGCCCTCACCATGGGGATCAACCTGTTCTCCATTATGTTCACTGGAGCTCCGAGTGAGTCTCGCCACGCTGCGTCTTTAGCTCTGCATGCCTGCCCACAGAAAGCCTCAAACAAACTCCTCCCTCAGACGAATGGCCACACTTATTCCAAACTCAACCAGACTGTTTACCCTCCCACAGTAGGCCTGTTTATTTGACCGTGTTTTTGTGGTGGCTCCTTGTGGTTTGCTGTGGGTCATAGTTGAATCTTGAGAAGCACAACAGGAAATGCATTCAACTTTCATAAGATATTTAACTTTTATTGTTGACGTCAAATGTTTCTTTCAAATCTTTTTTTGGAATGAAAATAGGAAAGCAGAAGTAAAGGGTTGTTTTGAATGACTCCAGTAGTTCATGTACGTTTCTGAGTAATGCTAGGCTCGCTGGTGCCGTTTCCTCCGTTTAATGAGCACCTTCTGCTCCTTGTGTTTTCTTCTCTCTACAGGGCCTAACAGTTCAAGAAGTTAGCTGGCCTGGGCCATTAGATGAAGGCTACAGGCCAGAGCATGACCAGATATCATACACTGATGTGTGTGTACACTCACCTCTCCCTCTTTCACACAACATAGCACCTCACAGGACCCTAGCCTCGCTGGGTCCAGTACATTCAGCACCTCACAGGACCCTAGCCTCACTGAGTCCAGTACATTCAGCACCTCACAGGACCCTAGCCTCGCTGAGTCCCGTACATTCAGCACCTCACAGGACCCTAGCCTCGCTGAGTCCAGTACATTCAGCACCTCACAGGACCCTAGCCTCGCTGAGTCCAGTACATTCAGCACCTCACAGGACCCTAGCCTCGCTGAGTCCAGTACATTCAGCACCTCACAGGACCCTAGCCTCGTTGAGTCCAGTACATTCAGCACCTCACAGGACCCTAGCCTCACTGAGTCCAGTACATTCAGCACCTCACAGGACCCTAGCCTTGCTGAGTCCAGTACATTCAGCACCTCACAGGACCCTAGCCTCGCTGAGTCCACACCAGATCTCCATGGACAACATAGTCACACACACACACAAAATCAGAACCTTTTTGTTATAAAGCATTCAAACATTTAGAATTATTGAACAATTTAACCCCCCAGGGCAGGATCATGAAGGGAGAAGACTCAAGCTGCTGTTGTAGTTTTAGTTGCGTAGCGTATCCCAGGGGTCCCGCTAGACAAACCTGGACCCTGGAGAGAGTTGGTGAAACTTGGCAGATTTTAGTTTGAGATCAAGTTCACTCGGACTCCTGTAGGTTGAGTCTGAAAAACTGTGTTCATGACGGGCCTTTAATCATTAATCAGACTGAACATGTGGTTAGATACTGGTTACCACAGATGACTGGGACAAATGAGCACTGCTCAAATCTTACTGCAGCCGAACAAGAGGTTGTCATGACTACATATGACACACGAAGACCATTTTGCACTCGTAGCCTATTTATTAACTATAACTGTACTATAATATATGAACTATAACTAATGTAGAGCACAGGGTCTGACCCGTGGTTACTGCCATCGTTTGATCTGGAACCAAAGATTCAGGATTTCCCAGAACGGCATGTCACGTGTACAGTTTGTACTCCGTACAGAACTACCTGGTTCTCGTTTCCCTACCTCACCCCTATTCATGGATATCTACGTTTTATTACATCACGTAATGATCACTCTTTATGATCTCAAGTAAACTAGTGCAGGAAAACAACTAGACTCAAGGTTTTTCAGGCTAGTAGATTTAAAGTAGTTTCATCTTGTCCCACCGCAGTCGAGTGACTAAAGCAGAATAATTGACATCTGTGTTAAACCATAAACTTTAAATGAACCAGAAGTGTTCTAAACGCCCTAAAAACATGAGGACGTGTGTATAGTTTCCTACGTCGTCGTCCTCCCAGGTAAATGACATCTGATGTTTGCAAGTCAAATGTGCCTGACTGGCCTGTTGCTGGGCTAGTTACATGTCCCTGACCGGCCTGGTGCTGGGCTAGTTACATGTCCCTGACCGGCCTGTTGCTGGGCTAGTTACATGTCCCTGACCGGCCTGGTGCTGGGCTAGTTACATGTCCCTGACCGGCCTGTTGCTGGGCTAGTTACATGTCCCTGACCGGCCTGGTGCTGGGCTAGTTACATGTCCCTGACCGGCCTGGTGCTGGGCTAGTTACATGTCCCTGACCGGCCTGGTGCTGGGCTAGTTACATGTCCCTGACCGGCCTGGTGCTGGGCTAGTTACGTGTCCCTGACCGGCCTGGTGCTGGGCTAGTTACGTGTCCCTGACCGGCCTGGTGCTGGGCTAGTTACGTGTCCCTGACCGGCCTGGTGCTGGGCTAGTTACGTGTCCCTGACCGGCCTGGTGCTGGGCTAGTTACGTGTCCCTGACCGGCCTGGTGCTGGGCTAGTTACGTGTCCCTGACCGGCCTGGTGCTGGGCTAGTTACATGAGCTCAGCCACATCAGTGTTTAGTGGAACTAAATTTGCTCCCTATACTCAATTGTACACTTGCTATATCAGCATTTCCTTTTATAAACTTTTCCAAAACGGTATGTTCTGTTTTATACTCATAACATTTCAACCGCTTCACAACACACGGCATTGACAGACTTCAATGCGCTTTAGCTGGAATGCTAATTTTCTGCCTGGTTTCCCCTTTGAAAAACAGACACGCAGGGCTGTGGGTTGCTTAGTGGACCCGAAGAGATCGTCAACAGACTGCTAATCACAGCCTAGTGCTGGAGAAGGAACCATAGATGACAGAACATCAGTGTTAGCTTATTATGAAGCTGGCTGTCAATCAGGTATACAGTGATTAGATTTGAGACTTTAATTTTTAGGGATTTCCTTTTGAGCATCAATGCTGGTCTTGAACAAAGCGGAACAACTTCCCAGTGTTTTTCCATGACCGTGAGTCACAGAACTATCTGAGAAACTAAAATAGGGTGTGATGAGCTGACCGGGAGGAGGGGGAGGAGCCACGGTCAACAAGGCATGTTATTGTGTAACGTAGGCCACCAGACCGCGGGGTTACAGCACGGCTTGGAGCGTAGCCGCGGGTAAATTCCACTTCCTGGGCCAACCCATTCATCCTGTGCATGTCTGTGGTGGAGATGCACCACCTTCTGGGAAGGAGTGCTCGTCATAGATCAAGGCTGGTTTTATTTTCCCTCCTCATTTTGTTTATACAGATCTGACCCACACGTGTCTTTATTACATAAGCATCTACTCCAAGTGTCCTGAATCTATTTTAGTTTTCCTCCTCCCACTTATCTTCTTGTCTTTACTGTTGTGGCTGCCCCAGGCTGTAACCTCTTACACCACTGTCAGCGACGTCCCAATAGTAGCGTCTGGTTGACCCACGCCTGCTGACCAGTGGGAGGACGTGTCTCAGCTGGGGACTGAAGACTCATAATCACACATGCGGTGTTGAGTTAGCCTGCAGTACCGCAGCAGTTAGAGAAGTGGACTCTTATCTCAACCTCTGGCTGCTTCCCCCGTTTGGTTTTCACAAAACAATTTCAACTAGGGGTGGCCACGGTCACCTGACCCAAAGAGCCTGTTCTCCCCATTAACCAGCCTTCCCCTGGCCCCTCCCCATTAACCAGCCTTCCCCTGGCCCCTCCCCTTTAACCAGCCTTCCCCTGGCCCCTCCCCTTTAACCAGCCTTCCCCTGGCCCCTCCCCTTTAACCAGCCTGCTGACTTGCATTCTCCTTCTGAAGCGGTGGTGTCCCCAGAGTGTTCAGAGCCCTGCTCCCTGCTGCAGTCTGCTGCACTGCGCCTGCTCTCAGCCTGATGCAGACTCCGCTGCAGCCTTGGCAAGCATCTAACTCCCCTCCTAATGCTTTGCTCTTACCCCACCGGCCTCCTGTACCCTTGTAAGGAATGCATTGTCCGTGTGCAGTAGCTGGCAGGAAACTGGGTGGTGTGTGTGTCACAACGGCCTATCTGCACAGTCACCCTGGGTGTTGTATAACCATAATCACATGAGGTCTGTCTTCTCAATGTGACTTTAATGCACAGGTCCACGGTGATCACATTGTTGATGCCTGCAGATCCTCATGTCAGGATATTCATTTCAAACTAATGTGTATCAGTGAAATGTTAAGGATATCAACGTTCATTTGATGGTTTTGATAATGTTATAACACTTTGTTGTTAAAATAGTTTGTCTTGGTTTTTAAAACTGCCGTTCTCTTTCCGTTTCTCCGTGTGTATTCCTTTCCTCTGGAACTTCATCAGTGCTGGGATTTGTCAACTTCCCGTGGTGGGGCGCGCTGGTCCTGTCCCTGGGCCTCTCCGTGCTCACTGCCCTAGTCGTGTGGTTCGTCGTCTGCCCGCACCTCAAGAAGAAGATTGAACGTGAGTGGTCTTAGAGTCATTCAGGTCAGGTGTTGAACGTGAGGGGTCTTAGAGTCAGGGGTCTTAGAGTCATTCAGGTTAGGTGTTGAACGTGAGGGGTCTTAGTCATTCAGGTCAGGTGACTCACCATGACTAGGACCTATCCGGAAGGGCTTTTGAAAGACACGCACGCAGGAGACTTGGTCCTCCATGTGTCGCGTCAACCCATTAATTCTAACAGCTTAGTCTAATTCTGCAAATGGAGCACATGGTTCTGCTGTTCTAATGGAGGAGTTCTAAAGAAGAGATTTGTATAAAAAGACTCGGCAAGTAATCCTGACGAGTCAACGCCACACAGCCCTTCAGAAGACATGGTGCTAACCCTAACCCAAGACATGGGCTAGATTAACACATTGACCGCATGTCTAGTAGTGCTGTTGAGCACTGTGACCATATATGACCATCTCTACCTTGTATTTATACAAACAGCTGAGTTGGTTAATCTGGTCGTGAGCCGTCTGGTATTCACTCCCGTCTCCTGGACTGAAGCTTCCTGATTGGGTCACGGTGATCCACTAATTGGGTCACGTGATCCACTAATTGGCCATAACCTCTTGAACTGAAATAGCCACAGGTTGACTTGAGGTGCTGACTTGGACTTCAAGGCTCCGTGTTTCCTTCGGCCTTGTAGGAGAAAAAGACTGGCATGTTGAAATTCAATATAGCTCGTATCGTGTGACCAGAAGCTCACGTTGATCTGTTACAAGTTAAGCTGCCATTGGTGGGCACGTTACATAGTTGGGCCAATAAACTGACTTCAAGACTTTGAATATGGTTTTTAACAAACACTAAGCCCCGCCCCTTCCCTCCACCAGGAGACCTGAAGGCTTCCAGCCCCTCAGAGAGCCCCCTGATGGAGAAGAGGGAGGTCCCGGAGCCCCAGTGTCCAATCCTCAAGCAGTCTACCAAGGACACGCCCGCCCCTCCCGCAGCCAATGAGGGTGCCTCTGCTCAGCCTGCGGTGGAGGAGCGCCGCGTGGCGTTCGCCATCGGAGACTCTGACGACGGTGACAAGGAACGCAAGGTGGCGTTCGACATCGGAGACTCGGACGAAAATGAGTACAGCGGTGCCAACGGTGGTGAGTGTTAAAATAAACAATTCTGTTCCATGTGTCGTATAAACGTTATGACGTAGTAACGCCTGTTCCATGTGTCGTATAAACGTTATGACGTAGTAACGCCTGTTCCATGTGTCGTATAAACGTTATGACGTATTAACGCCTGTTCCCTGTGTCGTATAAACGTTATGACGTATTAACGCCTGTTCCATGTGTCGTATAAACGTTATGACGTATTAACGCCTGTTCCCTGTCGTATAAACGTTATGACGTATTAACGCCTGTTCCCTGTGTCGTATAAACGTTATGACGTATTAACGCCTGTTCCCTGTGTCGTATAAACGTTATGTCGTATAAACGTTATGACGTATTAACGCCTGTTCCATGTGTCGTATAAACGTTATGACGTATTAACGCCTGTTCCATGTGTCGTATAAACGTTGTATAAATGTTATGACGTATTAACGCCTGTTCCGTGTGTCGTATAAACGTTATGTCATATAAACGTTATGACGTAGTAACGCCTGCTCAATGTGTCGTATAAACGTTATGACGTAGTAACGTTATGACGTAGTAACGTTATGTCGTATAAACGTTATGACGTAGTAACGTTATGACGTAGTAACGCCTGTTCCGTGTGTCATATAAACGTTATGACGTAGTAACGTTATGTCGTAGTAACGTTATGACGTAGTAACGCCTGCTCTCCACCTTCCAGCCCCCAAACCGGTCCAGTCCAACGGCACTCCTCCCGTCTCCCCCAACCAGGTCCAGTTCTCCGGCCAGGTCCAGTTCTCTGGCCAGCCGGCCCACGTGCCCAGCAACGGCTACAGCCACTACCACACGGTGCACAAGGACTCTGGCCTCTACAAGGACCTGCTGCACAAGCTGCACCTGGCACGCGTCGGGGACTGCATGGGCGAGGGCGGCGAGCGGCCCATCCGCCGGAACAACAGCTACACCTCCTACACCATGGCCATCATCGGCATGCACGGGGACTTCAGGCACCGGGAGGGTGAGTTCCACGACGGCGCCAAGGGCCCCGGCGGCAGCCAGGAGCGGAAGCGCGTCCGCATGGACAGCTACACCAGCTACTGCAACGCCGTGGCGGAGCACGGCGCCCCGCAGGGCCCGGAGGAGGCCCGCGTCACCCTGGAGACGGGCAAGGAGGACGCGGACGGCAGCCGCAGCTCCCTGGAGGACGATCGGCTGGAGAAGGACCGGCCCGAGGTGTCCACCCTCTTCCAGTTCCTCCAGATCCTCACCGCCTGCTTCGGCTCCTTCGCCCACGGAGGCAACGACGTCAGGTACGGTACGCTGCGGTGATCACCGCCAGAGTCTCACCGCCGCCGGTCGCTTTTCTATAATAACGAGCTCCTCTGTTGTAGTAACGCCATCGGCCCCCTGGTGGCGCTGTGGTTGGTGTACACCACCAGCAGCGTGGAGTCCGACGAGCCGACGCCCATCTGGCTGCTGCTGTACGGAGGGGTGGGCATCTGTGCTGGGCTGTGGGTGTGGGGCCGCAGGGTGATCCAGACCATGGGCCGGGATCTGACCCCCATCACACCCTCCAGGTACCGCTTCCTGTCCAGACGTGACTCCTAGTCTCTTGTGGTAATGATGATGACGACGACCTGTGTCTCTTCCTCCTGCAGTGGCTTCAGCATCGAGCTGGCCTCCGCGCTGACCGTGGTGGTGGCGTCCAACATCGGCCTGCCTGTTTCCACCACCCACTGCAAGGTAAGCCGGTCAGTGTGGTCCAGACTCAGACATAAATGAGGACAGTGTTAACCGTGTGGGCGGAGGCGGAGCAGACCGGATCCCGGCAGTCTGGTCTAAATATAGGACGCTCGGTCGGGGAGCGGTCGCTTGGTTAAATGGGGACGGTCGTGTCATGAAGGTCCGTCTGCTCCTCCAGGTGGGCTCTGTGGTCGCCGTGGGGTGGCTGCGCTCCAACAAGGCGGTGGACTGGCGCCTGTTCCGGAACATCTTCGTGGCCTGGTTCGTCACCGTGCCCATCTCGGGTTTTATCAGCGCCGCCATCATGGCAGTGTTCTACTACGTCATCCTCTGAGGCCCGGCGGCCCCGGGAGGGGGTGAGGAGAGACACTGTGCACCAGCACACCCCCCCGTGGCTCGGAGAAGGAAGTGAAACTACTGCGTACCTCCAGGGCCGCGGTGCCGAGGAGGAAGGTTCCTGTGGTTCTTGTTGTTCTCCAGTAGGTTTGGGTCCGGTCTCTTCTTTGTCTGTTGGGACAGAAGAGTGTGTGTGTGTGTGTGTGTGTGTGTGTGTGTGTGTGTGTGTGTGTGTGTGTGTGTGTGTGTGTGTGTGTGTGTGTGTGTGTGTGTGTGTGTGTGTGTGTGTGTGTGTGTGTGTACACTGCGGTATTAGCCTTTTTTTGCAGCTGTGTTTCAGTTTCTCATTCTGGGTGAAGCTGGTCTGTTTCATTTGATGTTTTGGTGTTATGAACTGCTGGTTTAGATTATTTTTATATATTTTATATTAACAGCCCCTAGACTAGCTGGTTAATAAGAGGCACCTTTTGTAATCGGTTCTTAACAAAGAGCACGCTTAGGACCATTTATATGAATGACCGAATAACATAAAGAGCTTAGTGAAGGCATCTGCAGACGTCATGACCGAGGAACCTGCCGGTCACCGCCGTAGCCCTCGGAGCTCCAGTCTAAACGTATTGGGATGGCAACGCACAAATTTAACTCTCTAAAAGAATATCGTTAACGTCCTGTTAAACTTGATCACCGTGTTGGAGGCTATAGTTCTGCCCCGGGGACACGCCCTGTATAACCTTTACCTGCACGCTGGCCGCTTCTCCTTGAGGTTGTTTACCTCAAGAACCGGACTACCGTGGCCCCGGCGCAGATGAAGCGGAACGCACCCCCGTCACCGTCACGTGGCCGCACCGTCACGTGGCCGCACCGTCACGTGGTCTTACCGTCACGTGGCCGCACCGTCACGTGGTCTTACCGTCACGTGGCCCCACCGTGACGTGGTCACAGAACCATTTTTAGACCTATAGCTGCAGAAGAGCGTTCTGTTCCACTTTAGGTACCAAAGAAGATTGATTTTGCTTAATTTTCTTTTTTTTAAATGCACATCAAGCCGTTGCTGTGTCCTGACCAGCAAGACAGTATAAAAATGTATTTAAAACCAAATAAAAAATCGGAAAAGTATGTGTTCCTCTGGCTTATTAAGTTGTTATAGTAAACATAGGTCAGTGTTGGAGCATGTTACACAAGAATGACGTGACAGGTCAGATGGATAACTTTATTTGAAGGTCAGATGTTGGACGCTGTGGTGCTCATCAGCTACTGGAAGATAGCTGAGGCTAGCTGGCTGTCTCTGGCTGCTCTCCGCATCATTCCACCGGATCTGGGACACAAACAATAGAGCACATCGCCTTCCTGTGTCAATATTGTTCTCAACGTGACCCGAACCGCCTGATGGCTTCCTATCCTCATGTGAGAGGAACAAAACAACCCCTTCCGAGTATTACCAATCTATAGGGAACGTGCACTTTGACCTCTGACGCCTTCTAGTACAGAACGGTGCATCTTAAAATAGACTAAATGAAGGCCGGTGGTCTCCTGGGGGAGATTCCTCTGAGTGGCCTGGATTGTTGTTCTAGATTCACTCACAGGCTGTAGTCGACCTATAACTAGTGGATATTCATCCAATAGTTGTTTATAATTATTATTGTAGGCCTTTAAATACAATATGTTGTTCAGTGTGCTCATTACCTTTAAACCAGCACAATGTTTGACAAACTGTCCTCACCTTCCGCCTTGGCCGCAGCTGTGGTGTGTTCATCTGTGGTGTGTTCATCTGCAGGAGAAACAACATTAAAGTGGACCAGAGAGGAATATGTTAAGAAATGGAAATTATCTGGTGACTAACTACCAGAATTGGTGATTTTTTCCATCTCTGTCTCGTGGTGCTCTGGAAAAACAGAACATTATTTCTCGTTATTTTTAGAATCTGGGGAAAAGTTCAACAAGCGGCTGAACTTTATGGTGAAACGACAACGTTTGGATTGCAGACGTACGACTTGTCTACGAGACTACTCACCCCGTCTCTGTCTCAAGCCTGTCATGAAGTGAGATGACACAATATTAACATTTTACAGATTGGCGTCGCATTTATTAGACTAAATTATTAATTTGTCTTACCATCTGTGTCCTCGGTGGACTCTGATGCAGATTCTGTTAAATACATCACAATAAGCTATTCAGTATCCTTTGAATAATAATAAAAACCTCAGATAAATAGGCTTTATCATTTATCATCTTGAGTATCTTCATTCAACTCAAGCGGAGCTTGACTGCCACCTACAGGCGACTGTTGGAAACGTTTCTCTTACCGGCCTGCGAGGAGACTGACTCGTCACCGCCCTCTGGTGGTTGAACATAGAAGCATAGTTATGCAACGTTAAACATTACGAAAGAAAAGGTCTTCGTTAGTTTCAACATGACACTTTCAACACAAATGTATTTTACACACCTCTGCTGTCGTCTCCAGCAGCAACCTGCTCCACCACTGTGGAAAACACTTGAATTGGTCATTCTAGTTATACAACCTTTTATAGTCCTAGCAGTAGTAGTCTAAAACTAACTCACCAGTTTCAACATGAACAGCCTCTGGGAGTGGAGATTAGACAGAAAGAAGACTTAACTGTGTTACTGATTGGTTTCAACAATTTAAAAATAAATGACTGAATACATTTCTCACCCAAGTAACGGGGCTCCTCGGTGTGTTCCTCTTTAAAAAGGTAAAGAAAGTAAAAAACATTGCAGAATTTACTTGCTATTTAAAGGGGGAGTATACTTTTAAAATGCAATTCTTTAATAATTAATTATATAATAAACCGTCTTTTTACTCACCATTCTTCTGAGCAGCCTCAAACTCAATTTGATCTGAAAACCCCATCAAATTATTGTGTGTGTGTGTGTGTGTGTGTGAAAGAGGTGCGGTGTCTGTCCATCCTCCAGTATCGGTTTATGGTGTGCAAATGGTTGA
>OOFB01034222.1:0-11660 GCA_900323305.1 Trachyrincus murrayi | reverse complement strand
CGACGCTCTTCCGATCTGTGTGTGTGTGTGTGTGTGTGTTTGTGCGCTAATGTCTGTTTGTTCCCCATGACGTGTGTTTATATGTATGCTCAGGAATAACATCTAAACGTCACTGTAAGTCACTTTGAATAAAACCATGTGACTAAATAGTTGAGTACATTATGTGTGTGTGTGTGTGTGTGTGTGTGTTCTATATTCTTGTATGTACTTGTATGTTCCCCAGACAAGACAGAGAGAAAATGGCTGACCCCGTTCCTAATCACAAAGCACCCAGGTGTTGCTGTGTCCCTTTACCCCAGCTCACTAATGTTCCTCTAACAGCCTGCTCCTCCTCCTCTTCTCCTCTTCTCCTCTTCTCCTCCCTCTCTCTCCATCGCTCCCGGGGCCCCAGAAACAGCCTCGGCCCCCCTGGCTCGAGGGACCGCAGTTTAATGTGTCTGCCAGGTTGGCTCCAGAGGGCCTCCATAGGCCAAAGCTTGTCTGCTAGCTTTTTCCCTCTCTCCAAGAACAAATGAGTCCCCCCCCCCCGCCTTACCTTCCCATCGCTGTCTGCAGCTGCAAGGTGTGCTGGGACTGCAGCGAAGCGGGTAAACAAGGACAGGAGGAAGCAGGGAAGAGGCAGAGACCCAGTTGTCTTGAAGAAGGGGGAATTAGTAGAGGAATGTAGTAGTGAACCGTTGGATCTAGCAGGCCGGGCGAGTTCAGGCAGGGAGGCTGTGGTGAGGATGCAGAGGCCGCCGGCTGCTTTGAAGATCATGACGTTGGGAGCAACACAATAATGATATAGGTTAAGATGTACTGTATAGCTCTATACTCACCTCCACCAGATCTATGCCCACCTCCACTCTACCTCCACCTGTAGATCCATACCATACCTCCACCTGTATAGTTCTATACCCTAGCTCCACCTGTATGAATCTACACCACTTGCAAATATATTTACCAACCTCTACCCCACACCCACCTTTATAAATCTTTAGCCACCTCCAACCTGTATAGAGCTTTACCCACCTCCACCCTACCTCCACCTGTACAAATGTATACCGCCCTCTACCTGTATAGATGTATACCCACCTCCACCCTACCTCCACCTGTATAGATCTACCCCCCACCTCCCCTGTATATATCCTTGGTTATCTTCGCTAGATCGCTACATCATCCAAGACGTTGAAGAGCCACTTGAAGCCTTTCTGCTGAGTGTTGGTGCAGCATGATCCTGCCATCCGCCCCCCGCCAGTGAAGCGTGTTTTATTGCGGGCTTCATGACATGTGACGTCGCTGAGTGGATTCTATTGGCTTACTGGAGCGGTGACACACGTGATGTCACATACCAGATGATAACCCAACACTTGTACTCTATCACCCACCACCCCTTCATTCCTCCCTCCACTGATCACTCCCCTCCTCCCCGGCTCTCCTTTCCTACTCCTACTTCCATCTCCTTTCCTTTCTTTTCGTCACCTTCCCTTTTCTTTCCTCTCCTCCCATCCTTATCCTCCTCTCTCTTTCACCCACCCCCTCTGCTTGTTTGTCTCTCTCTTTCCCCTGTCTCTTTCTCCCTCTTTTCTCTTACCCATCTTACTCTCCTCTCCTCCCCTATCCATCCTCTCCTCCCCCTCACATGTCTCTCTCTCTCTCTCTCTCTCTCCTCTCCACCTCCATCCCCCAGGAGCCCGGCGGCAGCCACACGCCCCCCCAGCTGAGCCCATCGGTGGGGCCGGGGGCCTACACAGCGGGGGTCCCGGGGGGCTCCCTGGACGTGCAGCACCTCATCATGCAGGCGGACGCGCGCCGCCGGCAGCGCAGCAGCGAGAACTACTTTGAGGACGTCCCGCGCTCCAAGCTGGAGAGACAGATGGCCCAAGTCAGCATGGTGAGAGTGAGACATGGGGATGCAGAGAGAGAGAGGTTTAAAAACTCTTTCTTTTATTCAAGGTGTGCTGTAGGTAAGATTCGAGAGAGAGCAGAAGAGAGCAAGATTTTCTTGACGTTTGAAACGTCCCCTCCCTCCCTCCCTACATTTCTCTGCCATTGAGAAGTGTTGCATTTCACACACCTGGGATTGACCGGCCTGATTGATCAGAAATGAAGAGTGGTTTAAAATCTAAATTGTCTCATAGAGAGGCAGGCCCAGTCAACTAGAAACAGATATTCTCACAGCGCATTTCACTCACTGATAGCTGACGGATGGCTGTGGCATTTCTAACAAATTACACTCAAATAATAGCTTACCTACAGCACCTTTAACATTTTGTTAATCTAAATATAGAGAAAGTGGAGGGATGATGGAGACATATGTCCCAAGTCAGTATGGTAAGAGAGAAAGTTATAGGGAGAGAGGGAGGGAAAGAGAGAGGAAGAATGTAATGAAAGAATACAATAGAGAAATAAAACAAAGAGAGAGAACATTAGCGTAATATCGATTCCCATCAAATCATCAATCAATGCGTTACTCAAACTTAAACTCTAGTCTCTGGAAATATTACATCCATTGTGGAAATAATATATATTCAAGCCGCCAGAAACGAATCAGTGTTTTGGAATACAGCTAAATTAGATCTCAGCTCAAGCCACTCGTTGACCCGACTTATGTTTAGTCCCGTTTGCCTTTTCATCACATTCCAAACATGGCAGTAAAGTTAGAATGACATCACACACAGTTCTGCAGGGAACTTTTGGAAGAGAGATGGGTATAATAAGACAGGCTTAGGCCCCCAGCCTGCACAACTACGACAGCAGAATGACTCAGGTGCATACGCACACATCCCATAATCCCCCCCCCCCACACACACACACACACACACACACACATACAGACACACACATGCGGGGTGCCAAAAAAAGGGCAGCTGTGCGTTTATCCTCAGAGATTAAGGTCTCTTACGCAGGGCCTGGTGTGTGTGTGCGTGTGCGTGTGTGTGTGCGTGTGTGTGTGTGTGTGTGTGTGTGTGTGTGTGTGTGTGTGATTCATCCCACATAGAAGAGACCCCCGCATTCCTGCAGGCTCCCGGTTGGTCCCTTTATGTACGAGTGTGTCATATGTGCCCCCTCTTCTCCTCTCGTATCCACTCCTCTTCCTCCCTCCTCTCCTCCTCCTCTCTTCCTCTCCCTCCTCTCCTCTGCCTCTTCATCCCCTCCCTCCTCTCCTCCTCCTCTCTTCCCCTCCCTCCTCTCCTCCTCCTCTCTTCCCCTCCCTCCTCTCCTCCTCCTCTCTTCCCCTCCCTCTCTTCCCATCGCTTCTCTTATACTCCCCTTTGCTCCCATTCATTCTCTCTCCATCTCCTTCCTTCTCCTCCTCACTCTCCTTCTCCCCTCTCCTCCTCTCTCCTCTCATCTCCTCCCCTCTCCTTCGCTAGATTAGCTGTGTTATGTGGTGAAATAGCGACAGGGACATCTTGGATCAGGGTGGAGTGGAGGGAGAGGGGAGGAGAGAGCAGGAGTCGGGAGGGAGAGGAGAGGGAAGGAGAGTAGTGTGAGAGACTGAGGTGGGGTGATGATGGTGGATGTGTTCTCGGGTCGGGTGGTGTCTGTGGAGCTCCACCCCAGTGCTGTTTATCCAACATCATTACCAATGATTACACCAGCTCACCTCCCCGGTGTCTCACCCCTCTGATGGGGATGTCACACACGTGCACACATATGCATGTATGCACACACACATACACAGCAGAGAGACACATACAACATTTTACACACACATACTCACGCGTCCCCAATATCTGCAGTCTACCTGTAGGCATCCTTGAGCAACATGCCCCCTAACCCCTACCTGCTCCTTAATGACATGTAACTCACTGTAAATCTCTGTGGGTAAAAGCACCTGCTAAATTACTGAATATTAAATTGTTTGTTTGCTTGTTTCAGCAAGGGGAGTGGTGCGAGCCAATCACGTTGCGCCCCCCTAACGAGGCGACGTCGTCCACGCCGGTGCAGTACTGGCAGCACCACCCTGAGAAACTCATCTTCCAGTCATGTGACTACGAAGCCTACGTGAGTCCCCGCCCACCTCCGCTTCACGCTCAAAGTGTGTGTGTGTGTGTGTGTGTGTGTGTGTGTGTGTGTGTGTTTGCTTGTATGTCGTGTGGTGGTACTTTTGTCCCATCACATATTGATGGGACACATTTTGTCAAAAAAAGTTTGATAATAAACATTTCTCTATGCATATAGTTCATCGATTTAGTATTCCCCTTTTCAGTCTTCAATTATGATAATTATCAAACAAAACATGAATGAATGAATGCATGTAGGCATGCATATGTACTTTTTTAAAAACTAAAAGTTTATTGTGGGACATCTCACAACCTACTTGATCCCTTGCTGTGACCCACTTATGGGTCTCGTTACACCCAGTTTAAAAACACTGAGACTCTCCTTTATAAGAGAGTGTGTTTCTCCAAAGTTTTTTCCAAACAGTGGAAAAAGTGATAGTTGGATGATTAACGGCCAAAGGTGCTCCCGTCTGGCCTGACAAAGGACTTTCATACTTAATTAGAAGTAGAACTTAAAAAGTTGTTGCCGTGGCGACAATTAGCAAAGTTAGCAAGGCCAGGGGAGAAACTTCTTAGTATTACTGGTTTTATAGTACATTTTTCAGTAAGAAATGTACTATGTTCTCTCATCATTGTTAGCATCAGCTGAGTAGCATGAAGCTACAGTCTTGTTAGCGCTAAGATCAAATGGGTGTTGATGCAGTAAGTGTACATGCTGAGAGTTTAGCATAAATTGTTAATTCGGTGACCTTTAGTGTGAACTACCAGTAGGGTGTAAAACTCATCATTAAATGAGTTATGTTGTGTGCGGTGGGAGGTTGTTTACTCACAGCACATAGCGGACAATGGAGGAACCAAATATATGGTAGGCCTAAATGTAAGGTCAAATATAAGGTCAAATATGAGGTAAATCTAAGGTAAAATAGATAAGGTAACATGTAAGCTAAAATATAAGCTAAAGTGATCAACTATAAGGCAAAGAAAGGTCAAATATAAAGTAAAGTGAGGTAAACTTAGGATAAAGTATAAGGTAAAGTAAGGTAAAACAATAAAAGTAAAAAGTATGGTAAATATAAGCTAAAACATAAGGTACAATACAATGAGGCAATCCAGGAGACAGGGAGAGGAACTCAGACATAGGGAATAGGGAGAGGAGGTGAATCTCATCTCCTTCTAGTCTAAAAATAGAAAACGTTTGTCTTCAATTCGTATCGGTCTTATCCGAGCGGCCAGTAGAAAGATCTGGAATAAACCGGTGGCTAAGTAGTAGAGGTTATGGAGCCTCTTATGATAACATTCAGTAAAGCTTATTTTTCTCTTTCTTTCTTTCTCCATCTTTTTTTTCACTCTTGCTCTATCTCGTTCTCTCTTTCTTTCTCTCTGTTTCTTTCTTTCTCATGGTTTTTCCTCTGCCTTATTCTCTCTCTCTCTCTCTCTCTCTCTCTCTTTCTATCTCTCTCTCTCTCTCTCTTTCTATCTCTCTCTCATATCTCTCTCTCGCTTTCATCTATCTCTACATCTGTCTAAGAGAGTGAGAGATGTAGAGGGAGAGAGAGAATGAGAGACGTAGAGAGAGCTTGATAGACAGGTAGACAATGTGTAACTGCATTATAAAGATGGAGACTTACCGTTGAGAGTTTACACTAAGACAGATAACAGCAGTGTGTTTGTGTTTTCGCCCTGCTTTCTCTATGGCTCTAATATAAAAGCTAGTCCCCTAGTGCGACCTTTCCCGCGATGGTATCCCAGGAGGGAAAGGCGTATTGTCCATGAGTTATCATGTCACGTATCACGTATAAGATACAACAGCAACCTCCCAAGGATGTCCTCACAACGTTATCGAGTCCTCAGTTCTTAAGGCAGTCCCCATGAACCTGGAGAAACACTGCTCTTTTACACTCTTACTGCGGTTTTAGTCCAGGATGTGTCACACCCCATGTCACATGTACAAATAATATATAATGTAATGGTGTGATGCTCTCGATTTCCACGTCTAAAATTTCCGTCATAAAATATTATAAAAATGTGTGGTGCAGAGTGCAACCTGGATATTTTTATTTTTCATTCAGTGTTTTATGTTTTATATTGAATGTGTGTGTTTGTGTTCTCCACAGTACCTGGGCTCCATGCTGGTGAAGGAGCTGAGAGGAACAGAGTCGACCCAGGACGCCTGCGCCAAGATGCGGGTAAAGCTCTCTCAGACATCCCCTCACTCTATAAATACATAAAGAATAATACATCAATAATTAAACATGAAACATAAATAATGACACATAAATAATAAACATGAAACATAAGTAATAAAACATGAAATTAACATGAAATTAACATTAAATATAAAGCCTTACAGTCCTTTTACATTGAACGCGATTGTTCAATGTATCAAAATAATTAATAATCATGTAGCTGAATGGGACTGTACACATATGACGCGATTTCCGTTTTGCAAAAAAGCAACATTAATTTGAATGAAGGCTCTAGCCTGTGAATAAATCAGGTTAACCAATCACAATCAGGTATTGTCATAGTCACCATGGTCACTGTACAATCATGCTGTAGGAAATGGCGGAGGTACTTAATAGCCTATTTACGTTTCTCAACACACAGGCCTCTTATTGCATCCATAGTGGTAAACTACATTCATACACCTATAATTGTAATTATCTGTTATATGTATTGATCATTCATCTTGATAGCAGTCGGCGCTACAAGCCAATGTTTACTTGCACTGCGGTACGTGAATAAAGGTTGCTTTTGATAACATGTCGGTGTGCAATTGTATCGTAACAGTTTCATTTTGGATACCAACTTTCTCCGAAGGAGTGATACTAGTCTATTTTTAGTTATCGGACAGGGAAACAACCTCTCCAAAACATTGATGTATTACAGAATGCTCCAAATGCACACGAGACACAGCCACGTATCGTAACATGATACACATTAACATCAAACATAAATAATGAACATTAATCATTAATAATAACACATAATTAATAAACATTAAACATAAATAGTACAACATAAAGAATGAACCATAAATCATAAGCATACATACATATAAAGAATAAACATAAATAACAAACAATCATTCATATATTTATTGATTATAATTAAACAGCTCTCATATTAAACCGCTGGCCTAATATATACAGTATATATATATATATATATATACAGTATATACTGTATATATGTGTATACATTTTTTTTTAGTTTAATGTCTTTTGCAGCTTCAAAGTTCTGCAGTCCATGCTTTTCAAAAACTGGATTTTCTTCTTCTTCTAGAAGAAATGATGGATGATGGATGAGAACTCTACTCTACCTTTAAATCTGGGTGGCAGTCTCAGACACACACACACACACACACAGACACACACACACACACACACACACACACACACACACTAACCTGGGCTACATCATACAGCATAATAAAGTCCATCGCACTTTATGAGAAGCTAATTTTAGCTAAGTCTTGTTCCCAAGGGGCAGTTTACTTTACAGCCGTAGTTACTGTACACATACACAAGTTACACAATAACAGTACACGCACATGATAATATGATAAACATGGCTGTCTCCGTCCATACAGGGAGAGTTCTGCTGTTAATATTAATAATGATGATAATAATAACCATAATGTATGCGTGAGTAAGTGCTATGCATAAATAGAAACACAGACGTAGTAGTGGTACTCTGCAGACATTGGGGTTCACACCCAGAACCCAGTGACTAGACTATCCTACCCTGTGAAAAAAATTAAAATCAATTTGGTGGACGCTTTTATCCAAAACATCTTACGATACCATGAGTGCATTCATTCTTAGCATCGGGGGTGGCCCCAGTAAACATCATCTTCCTTCCTGCATTCAAATTAATATCGCGTAATGGAGGGATTTCTGGAACACTTCATCTTCCTCACGCAGGAGGGCTCACTTGAGGGATTACGTCGTGTTAAAACTGAAAACTACTCTGGCGATAAGACGCCATTAGTCGGAGTGGACTAAGCTCTCTTAAGTCTTTTGGTGACCGCAGTATTACACTCTCACATACTCTGTGATTGCAAGCTTGGGAAGGTTTTGGATTAAGTTTTCCGTTTTTAATGAAATGTCAAATTATGAGGGAAATGGATTCTGAGTAATAACTGTCACCCTCCTGTCCTTCTATTCTCTCTTTCTTCTCTTCTCTCTCTTATCCCTCGCTTTCTGTCACTCTCTCTTTATGTATCTCTCTTTCTTCTATATTTATTTCTCTCCCCCCCTCTCTCTCTAAGAAGTCAACAGAGCAGGTTAAAAAGGTGCCCACCATCGTCCTCTCTGTGTCCTATAAAGGAGTTAAATTCATCGATGCCACAAACAAAGTAAGTAAAGTCTGTTTTATATTGTGTTTCATCAACTACTTTTGGAATCGTTGAAAGTTCATCAAGAAGAATTCATAATAAAAGGTTAAAATATATTTTTCTTTTTTTTTATATATCTGATGGTTTGAGTTGTCATCGTTTTTTTTCCTCATTTGAATGATTTGAAAGTCAAATCCTGGAACAAATCCAAAAGGGTCTCTTAAGATCTCTGTCTCTCTATCTCCCTCTCTCTCTCCCGCTCCTCTCTCTGTGTCTCTGTCTGTGTGTGTGTGTGTGTGTGTGTGTGTGTCTCTCTCTCTCTCTTTCTCTCTCTCTCAGAATATCATAGCTGAGCATGAGATCCGCAACATCTCGTGTGCGGCGCAGGACCCTGACGACCTTTCCACCTTCGCCTACATCACCAAAGACCTCAAGTCCAGCCACCACTACTGTCACGTCTTCACCGCCTTCGACGTGGTCAGTGACCCACAACACTCACTCCCCCCCACCCCCTCTCCTCATTCTGTCTCTCTCCTCTCCTCATTCTGTCTCTCTCCTCTCCTCTTCTCAAGCAAATCAGGAGCACTAGAAAAACTAGCTTCAAATACCCTCTTATTGTTAAGGAAAAGTGCAACTTCAACCATTGCTAAATGTAGATATGTAATTATTGAAGTCGAATGCCAGTAATATTAAATATACAATAATCATAATCATACAATATAACAATAAAGAGATCAATACTATAAAGATAATTAAAGAGAGCTATACTATAAAGAGATTTCTATATTTTTAATATATGTTGTACAACATTTTTAATAATGATATATTATAGAACTATGCTATCCCAAAATCAATCAATAATAGCTCAAACAAATAAGGGCCAGATGCATAACCTTGGGCACTAAGATAGATAACACCTGGGAGAAACAAGCCTAAAACAAGCCTATCACAGCCTATCAAATGCCTGTTACTATGCAGTTTGTGTTTGCTAAACGTGATGCACGTCCCAACATCCCAACATCCATCTTAGTTATCTAAGATAACAATAGCAAAGAAACAGACTTTGATAGTTTGATAGATTCATTTGATTAGTTAGAGTTTGACTTGGCACAATAATTTCATATATAGTGATGCTGTTATAACTGTTTGAGAATTAATATTAATTTGAATATTAATAAAACTGTTTATTACACTTTTTATTCTGGTCCTACAGTATAATGGTCCCACAGTTGCTGCGTTTACTCCATAAGATGAGGCAGGCATATAACGATGGCCAAAAAAAAAATCGCACCCCCCCTGTGAAAATATTTCCCATTTGCATGCCGTAACCCTAACCCTAACCCATGCCACGCCACAAAATGCTCACAGTCTGGAGGGTTGTACGTATTTACGTACAGGTACGTTGCATCACGCTAGCCTACCGACCTCCATTCCTCCGTGTCCTCCAGACATTAACCCCACTCCCCACCCTCACCCCTGCTGCAGAACCTGGCCTATGAGATCATCCTGACGCTGGGCCAGGCCTTTGAGGTGGCCTACCAGCTTGCCCTGCAGGCCCGCAAGACGGGCCACGGCTCCTCCACGCTGCCTGAGAGCTTCGACAGCAAGGGCAGCAAGCCCGTGCCCAAGCCCCGTGTCAACATCCGCAAGAATGTGAGTGTCTCCCCTCTCTCCTCCCCCTTGTATCTCCTCTCTCCTCCCCCTTGTATCTCCTCTCTTCTCCTCCTTGTATCTCCTTTCTTCTCCTCCCTGGATCCCCTCCTTGCATCAAGATGGTCTTTATTAATCCCTCCCCTGGATCTCCTCTCCCTCTGAGGGCAAGACACAAAATGAAATAAATAAATACATAGAGAAACAAACGAGGGCTAGACTCAAATCTATCCTCAAATACATAGAAAGACAGACAGACAGATAACAAATAACATAATAATAATACTTAACAGGTAACCCTGTAATAACATTAATTATCTAATACTTGGCTTTATTGTAACTTGAATACCCTTACGTTTTAGGTGTTTCACAATATGAAATGCAGACAGACAGGCAGGTAGGCAGACAGACAGACAGGCAGGTAGGCAGACAGGCAGGCAGACAGACAGACAGACAGACAGTTAGGCAGGCAGACAGACAGACAGACAGGCAGGTAGGCAGACAGACAGACAGACAGGCAGACAGACAGACAGGCAGGTAGGCAGACAGGCAGACAGACAGACAGACAGGCAGGCAGACAGACAGACAGACTCAAAATACACTCAAAGTACACTATATTGCTGACAGTACAAGAAAACAAATGTGGGTCAGAGTCAAATCGAAACAAATCAACGTATTAAGTGATTTCTGAAACCCGGCACATTAATAATTGTATTGATTAACCTGTCCATTTGAATTGAGACATCTTAAATAACACATATTTATAATTTGGTTCAATATATTTTATGTTATTTCTGTGCCTTTATGGACAGAATGGTGCGAACACACATGAAAGTGGGTTAAACGAGAGAGGGAATGACATTAAACACTGGGTCGCTACTAGGCGTACTGCCAGATTGATAACAGAGGCGCCATCATAGGACAAACAAAGGTGTTGCTCATAACACTAATTATTATTATTCTAACTTCTTTTATGTACCAGGACACGGGTAGTAGACTTATCTTCACTAGTTTAGTCTACTACCGTGTCCTGGTCGTAGACTTATCTTCTCTAGTTTAACCTACTACCGTTTCCTGGTAGTAGACTTATCTTTACTAGTTTAGTCTACTACCGTGTCCTGGTAGTAGACTTATCTTCACTAGTTTAGCCTACTACCGTGTCCTGGTAGTAGACTTATCTTCACTAGTTTAGCCTACTACCGTGTCCTGGTAGTAGACTTATCTTCACTAGTTTAGCCTACTACCGTTTCCTGGTAGTAGACTTATCTTTACTAGTTTAGCCTACTACCGTTTCCTGGTACATAGAAGCAGCAAACCCATAATTAGTGCTATGAGCGACACCTGTGTGAAAAGGCTCTATTGGCTACCCCTCTGACATCACCAATCAGGATTAACAACACTATTAGCCTAGTGATCTAGTTGGAATCACGCCTCTATCTTCCACTGTCTCCCTCTGGTGTTGGGGTTGTTGTGGATTCATTTGATTCAACAGGAACATCTCGACGTGTGGATTGCTGTGTTAGCATGAAGCTAATTTGACGTATAATCCTGCAGTGAACGAGTTATCTATTGCCTTGTGTGTGTGTGTTTTTGTGTGTATGTGTGACTCAGCACAACTTACCTACACAACTTACAGAGACAAAACAATCAGTGAGAGTAAACAACAGTGTCAACGTATAGCA